>CM031080.1:44568560-44589505 GCA_018257905.1 Gillenia trifoliata | reverse complement strand
TTAAGATGTGAAGGTGGACCATAAAGATGAAAACACACACACACACACAAACCTCATCTTGGGTCCCTTCATATGCTAACTTTAGTGCCTGAGTAGGAAAATAAAAACAAGCAAAATAAAAGTATCAACAAGGGTTTGTCTGGGATGTAGTTATTCCACATAATTCTAATACAGGGTTATCGAACGGTTTTGCATTCGTACAGTTCACACGCAAACAGGATGCACAAAATGCAATCAAAAAGTTAAATGGACAAATGCTTCACAAAAGAACCATAGCTGTTGACTGGACTGTTCCAAAGCAGAAATATGATAGTGGCAATAACGCTCTTCTCGCTTCAGAAGATGGAAGAGACAAGGAAGATGATAGTAGCAGTGACGATTTTGAGGATGATGCTGCGGCTTGCGGTCAAAAGTCTCAGCACCATGATGGAACTGACAGTGCTCCATTTGAATCGAATTTCATAAGGAACAACGATATCCCTGCTGAAATTAATTCTGAAGAGGAAGCAGACATTGAGAGAAAAGTTCTAAAAAACTTGATCACACCCTCTGGTATAGTAACTCGTGGTGATGATTCCGCATTGCCCAAAAGGAACAAGGAGCCACGCGTATTGATAAATTGGTTTATAATAAGACATATTCTGAGACTGCAAAAGAATGCAATGTTATTGAAGAGACAGAAGAATGAGATGATTTGGATAGAACAACTTTCATACGCAATCTTCCATCTCACATCAATAATGAAGAGGTCAAACAAAGGTTTTCGACCTTTGGGACAGTGCAACTTTTACCCCCGTCCTTCTTCCGGTCACCAAGAAACGAAAAGGAAGTGGCTTTCTCATGTTTGAAACAAAAACAAGCATGCATCCGAAAAAGAGGAAGCTACGGGAGCAGAAAGAGGTGGAGGGGGAAGAGAATGTGATGAGGAGAAAGCGGGCAAAGAAGAACAAGGATCCAGCAGGGCGGGATGTTGCAGATAAACTCGACATGCTGATCGAACAATATAGATCCAAGTAGTCACAAAGGAGGAGGTTTACAAAGTGGTTCCAAATTCCAATCATAAATTATCTGTATGTAGAAATGCCATGGTAAATCTCTCAAGTCGACTAGAGTAAAAATTGCTGGATATTCTTAAATTTTGACAGTATTGCTTAAAAATCAAGTATTCCTTAGCAAGATATGTTGCATAAAAAAGCAAATGCATTGTTACCTCCTTAACATGGTCAGCCAATCTAGTAGAGCACTCCATGAAACTGAAGTTGTGCTGTTTTGCAAATTCCTCTCCTTCGTCCGATGACACGTCCCGTAGGTCATGAAGATCAAGTTTGTTGCCAATCACTAACACTTCATCTGAATGCTTCTTCACCTCCTCTGCTAGTTGAAGTAAATATTGAAAAGATTTCCTCCTAGTGATGTCGTATAGTAGAAAAGCCCCGTCAAAAAATCCAATTTGGGACAAGGGCTCTGAAGGTGATGCCTCCTGAATGAGAAGCCTGATGCGTTTGCCGTTCACCTCGAATATGGAGCACCGATGGATTGGAGATGTTGCAACTTGCTCTCCAACAGGAGCAAATACAAAAGTAGATTTACCGACGGCTGTTTTAAAAACATTCATAGACGTCATTTTTTTTATAAAAACCATCAAATATACCACTTTAATACACTTCAATACCCTCAAAATTAACAACAATATAACCCTAAAATTCAAACAGTACTATTAGATAGAATTATGGCAACCATCGAAAAATCAACAACCCACTGGTTAAATTCAAACACTATTCAACTTTTAAGTTGAAGGAGGGAGGGAGTGTTTTTCTTTTTCATAAGTTTTTGTTTTTTAATTTTTCTATTTAATTACTAAGGGTAAAATTGGTTTTAGGAAAATATTGGGGCGAACTTGGATGATCATGGTGCGTAAATAGAAAAACTCAAAAAGAAAAGAAGAAAAACCTTTAGCTCCAACAACCAGGTAGTTTAATTAAAAGCCTTCAACCTGAGACATTTCTTTTCTCTTCTTTTATTTCCTCTTCCTCGAGAGTGAGCGCGTACGTGTGGAGAATGTGAAGGAATGTGAAGTTCTGGGCGGCTAGGACTACCAGGAGTACGTAGAAGATTTGTGGGTTTAATCTTTATGTCTGGAGAAGTGAAACAGCAGAGTGGGTGAGATGTTATGGCTGGAGAAGTGGTGTGTAGTACAGCAGCAGCAGCAGCAGTAGTAGAAAGGTGTAATGTTCGCACCCACCAAGTTATGCCTTAATGTTTTCACCAACCTACTCATCTTCACTTATGTTTTAAATTTTTAACTTTCAACATTTTTGCCATCACTTATACAATTGAGTCTATTCATGTATTGATTAAAAAAAAAAATAGTTGCATAACTTCACATTTTCTTATGCAAAAGAAACAGCACTCTCTCCTCTCTACTCTCTACTCACTGGGATTAGTTTGTGCAAGTGCAGACGCATGCATAACTTCACTTTGAATATTGCTCTTCTGCCCTTTCACGTTTAAATTCAGTGGATTTCTTGTGTGTAAAGTATATTTATAGATGCAGAGGGAAATGTGGGCAAAGATTTGTTACAAAATATCAATCAACTCTGGGCTGAGGTTGAGCATCAACTTCATACCAGTTAACAATTTCAACACTTTGATTGGAAACAATTCATATGTTGCTTGAGCCTTGAGAATTGAGATGTCGCATGTGTCAATGACCTTTGTTTGCAAAGGTTGTTTTGTTATGTTGGTTGGCTCGGTTGTAATGCATCACATTGGTTTGAGGGAGTGGGAACGGGAGTGTATCGATTCGCCGCGATTCGTTTAAGGTACGGCTCGGAACGGCCTGGATCGGCCTGAAACAGCTTGGCTGGATTTGTCAATTGATGGTTGTTTGGCCGGTGCTGCTAGCGGCGGCGCCAAAGTTGCAGAGGCCTAGAAGAAGCCTCGTTGAAGAAAACCTAATTTCTCGCGTTTGTTGCCCCAAGAAAAAAGACAGCCTTTAGTATTTTGGGTTTAAGTTTTAATGAAACGCAGAGTTTTACGTTGCACCCAGTTTGGTGTATGACGTATCCAACTCCAAAAAATCCCACAACCACCCATCCCACCACCACATCATCGCCGGTGACTCCATTGTGAACTGGCGGATCAAAACTTTTGGAGAGGCAAGATTTGCTGCCCTGACATTGTTTTCCAAAAGCCTTAATTCTCCTTTCTCGATACTGCATTAAGAGTTTATTTCTAATTGCTTTTAATAGTGATCTCCCCTAAGACTGATAGGATGACAAATGGCATCACATCATTGGTCCATGTGTCTAAATACAATTTGTTTGTTGTAATTAGTTGGGTTTTTGCAATTGAATCTTAGTTAATTAACCTACAAATAATCGCAAGATCTTGTCTTTTCTTTATAATCTCAACACTTACTACTAATCCTACATTAAAACTCCTAAACTTCTACGTACCATGTATACGAAACAAAGATGTAAAGGAAGTCTTAATCAAAAGGTGTACACTTCCTTAATAAGTGTTAGCCTTCTTGTCACCGTTACTTTGACAATCTCCGGACGTTATTCACGCCACCAATCAGAACCGTAATCTTTTGTTTTCGCCTCAAGGTTACAACGCAGTTCCAAGATTCTTGTGTTCTGCTCATGTAATTCTCCCTCAAGTTTCGATACTAGCTCATTGAGGCTCTTGTTCACAAATTCTTCATACTCAAATGCATCCCCCATTTGCTGGATTCTCGTGTCCTTCTCTTGTATCTCCGCCTCGAGTTTAGATACTTGCTGTTTCAGTCCTGCGCTCTCTTCTCTCTTGTTCTCAAATTCAGAGTCTATCGCTGAACTGATCGCTGATACTTGAAACTTGAAACATGTGCTCTCTTTTCTTTCTGCCTCAAGTTCATCGTGCAGTTTCAATATTACGTCCCGCGACGCAGTCTCTTCTGTCGTAGCCGTCTCAAGTTCGGATTGCAACTCTTCGATTCTTATGCGCAAGGACGACAGTTGCTCCTCTAGTTGTGTGATTGTTGAGGCAGACGCCGTATGGTGGTGCAGTTTGTCTATAATAAGAGCAAGGAATAGGGAGAACCCTGCAAGTAAGGCAACAAAAATGGGATTGAAGTTAACGGTGAGTACAATAAAAAATAAAGAGCTTTTTTTTTTCTCTTATGATTAACAATTATCGTCCATGATATTTGACTCAGAACATCCTCTAAAACAGTGAAGACTGAATGTCACTAGACCAAATAGTCATGTGCGCCATAGAAAAGGATCAGTATCATCATCCATATTGAATTTTGTACGTCATAGAGGATTTCTAATTTACTGAATGCTTATACGAAAAGAAAAGAGGGGAATTCATAAAATATTACACGTGAGAACGAATGCAAAATGGTAGCCATCAATCTCCCGAATCATCATCGTAACATTGAAAACACGAGAGCTGATGAACAACCAGAAAATCCCTCGTGCCACGGTCATGGGCAGAGGTCCGTAATTGCGCTTGAAATAATTCAGACCCCTTATCATCACGTCCCCTTTGATCAAAGCGGTCCCCATCAACATCGCCATTATCGTAGCCATCTCAGCGATTAAGAGGAAAAACAGAAACAAAATCGGTATCGTTGTCATGATTTCGAGCGTGGAAGTTGAAGTAGGTTAACGTGTTAACGAAGGAAGGATGAATATTGGAGAAGTGCAGGGAAAGTAGTTGGGCTTGGTTTTGGTTTGTTTAGTATATATGTACTAATATTCTGTTACGGAATCCGAAAGTAAACACTGGTGACTCTCAATAAGTCGTTTAGAACACAAGAAAAACGATTGTCTCAATTCTCAAGCAAAAGGAAGCTTGAGGAACAAGACAGGATCTAGGGTTTATTACGACAAAATGTTTACTCTATAACGGAAAGTGCGGGAAATTTATCCGTTCTTTTTCTCTCCTCTTTTGGTCTTAAATTTGTCGCAATTGGAGAGATTTTGTAAAGTATTTTAAGCATTCACAAATCTCGCCTCTTGCTGAGATTTTGTAGAATCTCACTCAAAATTTACATGGAATCTCTAAAAATCAATGAAAACTCCATCGAACTCTAAATTTATAAATCCATTAAAATCTCTCAAAATCCATATATAAGATCACGTCATCAAAAGAAAAGTGAGATGGCAAATTCTTAGCGAATAACCAAAAAAAGTGAAGAAATTTTAGAACCAAAAAAATTAGTACGTATATTTTGACTCACCAATGCACACATTCAACCCCCTAAATTGAAGTTTCACCAATGACAACTAGCTAAGTAAAAGCTTTTTTCCTGGTTTCAGATTACAATCTAAACCTCTGAAGCCAAGAGTTTTCCCTTCTCTCATTGTCTTTTCATACATGAGCCGAAAACATCTCTTTCACCGGTGCCCTTCAAGTTTATCAAAAATTTATATACCAGAAACTACCTTCAATGACCGTGTACTGTAATACAAATACAACTCACAGTAAGATTGCTCAACCAGTACCTAAATAGACGCTTGAACAAAACGAATAGCTAGACGACGCCTTCATCCAAGTACCAAAATGTCACTTCACATGTAGACAGGGCCACAGAAAGACCCTAACAGTATTCTTAAGCAGGCCTGTAACACTTCATATGTAGACAGAGCCACAGATTGGCTACTATCAGTATCAACCCTGTAACTATTCTTAAGCAGGCATCAGTTACTTGATGCTCATACTAAAGATTCTAACAACTGAGACATACGAATATAATCAAAGCAAACTCGGTAACAAGATTCATTAAAGTTTTTTGTGCATCCCATAACGAACAACATTAAATTGTTTTCGTTTATGAGATATAATGGTACTGACTCTACCCCCACAAACCCTATCTCAAGCATAACCAAGTTTTCGAACCTCTTTGCAAAAACACAGGCCATTAGGGATGATAATCTAGTACATGGTTTTATAGAGCAACTTATCCAGCAAATGCAAATCACATTCACCTAGTCAAGTTATAACCAAGGGAAGAAATACTAGCATGACAATGTTCGTAAAGAGAGAAATTTTCCGTTTGCAACGGTCTGCAGATGAAGCAATTTCAATACTCGTCTAATACAGAGACGAGTTATCAGTTAGTATACTAGCTTTAACAAGGAAACCATAAAGCTTAGTTGCAATTCAGAGCTTAATATAACACAACATGCCCTGGTCTGCCACCGACAACTCCAAACCATATATAACTAACATCATAAACGCAAAGCAAATGTAATTCTCAGTTCAAACATAATGCTAGCCCTGCCAATGCAGGGCCAACTGTCAAAAAGTACACATCTTTTTCATGATTAATTCATTATCAAAGTTTTCACTAACATAAATCTATCACCTTTATAGATGCTCAATTCGCGAATTGACATCCTCATCCTCCCCGAGCTTAGCTCCAGCTCGTAGGCCAAAAAGCATGCACCCCGTAACCCGTCTTCCAGTTATCCAACTGGATCACCTTCTTCACCGCCCAGAACGAAACAAACAGTGCAATAATCATCACAATGCGCTGCACCTTGACACTGCGAACCGTAACAAGCACACGGGTGAGGAATGCCAGCAACAACCCGACAATGGTGTACAAGAATCCGACAGTGAACCCCTCTGTTCCGAGCTGCATTCCGGAGCCCTGGTAGAAAAATATAAGCTTGGAAGGATCATTCCTATCAACCAAAAACATGGGCATGTTCCTGATAATGTTATGCATTGCGCCGGAGACGCTGAAGAAGTATATGAAAACCGCCCCCGATAGCCAAATCCTCGGATCGTGAAGCAATGTCTTGCCAGTGTAAATCTTCTTCGCAATGAACGGCGTCCAAACCAGCCAGGCAATGGCGGCGAATATAATCTGGTTCCTGGACAGCATCGGAGGCCGATGGATCGGACCCACGACGAGTTTGGTCTTGGACTCGATGAACTCGGACATTGACTCAGCCAATCGGGCGAAATCGCCCTGGTCCATCTGCTGCGACTCCTTCAGGCCGTGGGTGGGGTCGATCAGGCGGATGTGCGGCAGCGAGTTGACTCCGAATTGGGCGAAGCTGTGCTGCGAGTCCTGGAACTCGATGTCGCAGAAGAAGAGCTTGGCGTGGGAGGGGGACGACGGGTCCTGGTTGTTCTCGATGAAGGAGGAGGCGACGACGGCGAACTCTTTGCGGAGCTCCGTGAGGTGGAGCTCGGACTTGTCGTGGAGCTTCGCGGCATCGAAGAAGATGAGAACCCAGTAGGGTCGCGGGGTTTTGACGCCGGTGAGGAATTTGGCAAGGGAGCGGTCGTCGAGGCGGATCACCCCAGATTTGGATCGAGATTGGAGGGAGAGGAGTTCGGGGACCGGGTCAGGGTTGGATTCCGATAACTCGGTGAATGCGGCGAGGAGGAGGATGGCTGTGGTGAGGAGGATGAGGGGTAGTTTCGGAATTGAACCCATTTTTGGGGGGTTCAATTTGTTGCAGAGAGGGTTTTGCTTTGTGGGAAGAGGAAGAAGAAGCCTCAAGGGGTAAAGAAGAGTTGATTTTCAGTCTTCGAGTGTTGACTTTTTCATGTGGAGGATGAGAAAGCTAGAGTCTGCGACATGTCGTTTGTCCAATTGTATTTTCTACTTTTTTTTCTTTTTTTTTTTTGGGAAGGACTATAATAAACATATTTTGATATTTGGTTTACAAAAATAATTATTTTTCAGTAACACCAATATACTGATCATATATTAACTACATAACGATAACTCAACAATCATATAATAACGACTAATCATTGCAACTAAATATCAAAATATATTTATTGTAGCTAATTGCTTTTTTTTTTTTCTTTTTATACAAGCAATAGTGAGGAAGAAGATAATAAACTTTTTTTTTCCCTTTATGCAAGCGATAGTAAAGAAGAAAATAATTGAACTTAGGACTGCATGAGTAAAACTGCAAAAGGCTCTTGAACACCTAAGTTACATGCCCTTAGTGTATTTTTACATATTTTGTTTAGTTGGCTCCAATTACACTGATAAAACGAATTGGAATCTAAATTTACATTTGGATGTGAGTTAAGTCATTTAACCATGATAGTGTTCCAGGCCGCTTATAGCCAAGTTTGAATTCCCTCGTCATAAATTGGAGTAGTATATAATAGAATATCGCTGGAATTGGCCACTCGAATTTAAACATTCTATTTCTTTGGTCCGAAATTCTAAATATCCAAAAATCAACAAAACTATTTCGCTTCACCATCCTCGCTTATAGTTTGTAAGTTTGATAAGGTTACTTGGAATCCAGAAATCAACCGTTTATAAGTTGCTGCATCAGGTTTAAGCCCCATCCTCAACATTTCATCATGAATTTTCATAGCCTTTCTCAATTCCTGCACACCGCAAAGCCCACGAATCATGATCGTGAAGCTTGCACTGCTCATCAAATCGCGGCGTCTCATGTAATCGAACACTCTAATTGCTTCTTCAATCCTCCTTGCTGCAAAAAGTCCGTTGAGAAGTACATTGTAGGTTGTTGCATCCAAACTGCCATCCAGTTTTTCCACCTTGTTATGCAATGCAAGAGCTGAATCAATCTGTCTTTTAGAGCAGTAACGCCGCACTAACGATGAACAACAAATCAAATCCAAGTCCGGTTGAAGCCCCTTGTCTAGAACTACATTCAACAGATCCTCAGCTTCTCTCCATCTACCCCTACGACCTAAAAACGATATAAATCCAGACAATTCCGATGCACACGGACAAAACCCTCTTCTTATAACATCCATTAACAACTCGAACCCCTCAACAGACCGCTCTTCCTTGCAAAGAAGATCCGCAAATCTACGATAGCTACTGTCATCCGCCACAATACTCCTCTCAGAAATCAGACGGTACACACGAATTGCGTCTTTTGTTCTCACTTCATCGGTCAATGCCTTCAGCACAAGCCCATATGTAGCATCCTGCATTCCAATTTTCTCATCGCATGCTTTCCTAAAGAACATCTCAGCCGCATTCGTTCTACCCAACTCACAAAGCTTCTCAACTATCGAATCATACTCGGATAAATGACTTTTCGGAAGCAATTTCTTCTCTACCATAGTGTTCATCACCCTTTCAACCACTTCCACATCCCCAAATTTACATGCTCCATCAAGAACAGAGCTATAAGTACTAAACCCCAGGTCCATTTTCCGATCACACATCTCGTTCAAGCGATAAAACGCAGCATCAAAGTTTCCACTTTTGCTATAACCATCCACAAGAAGATCATACATTACAGAATTATAAACCCCCGAATCGAAAATTCTAACAATTCTCTCAAATTTCCCATCTTTACAAAGAATCTGAGCAACCAGAGACCAAGTAAACCCGTCTCCTAAAACCCCGTTCCGGATCATAACGCCATAGAAACACCAAGCCAATCTAATCTCGTTTTCTCTTTGAATTGCATTGAGCAGAGCATTGCAGGCAACGACTGAAGGAACAAAACTCAGAGAATTCATCTTCCTAAACACTTCTAATCCTTCTCTAAACAAACCCTTTCTCGAATAGCAACCAAGAACAAAACTCAACGTTTCGGATTGAGAATCTGTACCTTCACATGCCTGAGTGAAGCTCTGCAGAAGCTCCGACACGTGATGGGTCTGAATCAGAGAATCCAAGATGGGTTTCACGGGTCGGACGAGGCCCGACCCGAGTGAGAGTTGGATGATCCGGCAGTTTGATTTGAGGTCCGGTTCGAACCGTAAATTCGCTTTGGCCCAGTTGAAGAACTCCAAGGAGACTTGCGGGTTGTTCTGGGTTTTACGGAGGATTTGGAGGAGGAGCGGCGGCGTCAGCTTGGGGAAGAGGCTGAGGCTGCGGAGGAGCGGGACCCAGTTGCGCCGCTGTAAGAGGACGGAGGAGATTTGGGACGCGAGCTGGGATTGTTTGATGGTGGTTCTCCAGCTCAAGGGAGAAGAAGTTGTGGGATTCGTTAAATATGGTTTGGAAAATTGGCGAGCTTTGTGAGGAAGCATTTGTTGGTGATGAAGTGGGTTTCTTCTGCTTCAGCATTTTCTAGCGAAGACGTGTCGATATGGGGTTTCAGGAGCTCGAGATTGTTAGCAATGGCGGAGAGGTCATTGATTTGGGATTTGGGTCGCAACGGTAGGATTGTTGGGTTGAGTGGAATGTGAAGCCCAAACTCAAACCATGATTTATTGGGCCTGTTTGGGTCAGATTTACTTGGCCTGTTGTGGATTTTTCTTTTTATTTTTCATTTCTTTTGTCAAGGTGATATTTTGAAGTTGAAATCTAAAATCTAATTTATGAGGAGGGTAATTCGTATTCGATTGTAAGGGGCGTGCACGCTATTTTTCTTGACTGGCATAACTCGTTGTTAAGGGTGGCAATTTGTTTCAAGTATAGAGTTTGTGTGTCTCGAATACACGATTAGAGTCAATCTGAACACGACACGATTATTAAACTTGTTACACGATTATTTTGTTGATGTTCATAAGCACAAAATTGCTCATAAAACATAATGTTTACATCAAATAAGATGATTAAACAAGTCATTTCACATTTATACGGTTTATGTAAACATACTAAAGCGCGTCATTTTTAAGTTGAACTAATTTACCTAAGATACAAACTTTTTATTAACCGTGTTAAATAGATATAATAAAGAATAGCAATTTTGATTAACACCTCTTAATCATATGCACTCCAAATCAAATGTTTTATAAATTTTTCTACCGTCACATGTTGAATTAGGAAAGCTAAAAGATGAATGCAAAAATTACTGACCAAAGAAAAATTACAAAGATAGATGGGGTATATGGAATGGAATTAATTATTTTATTGGAAAAAATTGAATTAATAAATTTAATAAAAATCCAATCGCCAAATACCAAAATTGAAATTACAAAACTTTACAATATTACATTTTTATTCCCATGGACTCAAAGGGCACTCCACTGGCAACGTTGGGAAGCGTTCAGAATCCTTGCAATAATCATAAATCACCATATTTCTCTGTATCCAAGCATAATCGTTCTTCTGGTCATCTGATAGGTGCCAAGCATCATACTGGTCCCACCAGTTCTTTGTTGTGGTGGAGACGCACGCAGGGAATGGGTCCTCCCATTGGCAGGCATCCACACTGAAGTCCATGTAGGAGGACACAAATGGTGATTTCTTCCAGTCTGTCTTCTCAATCCCACCTCTGGTGGCCCAATCGTCTGCATTCCATATGCTGGAGAACAAGTACATTGGCTTCTCGTTGGGGAAGAAGTTGTTTGCTTCCCCATTGTTCTTGAACACCCTTATGGGAACTTTGTCCACAAAGAACCTATATGCAAAAGAATCATATGCAAGATTGGTAAGTTTTAAGTTATTGTTTTAACAAATAGCTACAACTGGCATTGGGGTCCATTCCCTTTCTAGTATCTCAACAAAAGAGATGTATGAATACCATCTGAACCGTTATATAACATAATTACATTGATTAGATGATTTATACTGATCTAACGATTCAGACAATATTCATGTCATATGTATTCAGTTCACATAATTTCATGTGTTACATAGACATTGTCAGTCATATGTGTTTGTTTGTTATATGAACATGTATCACATGTAAACACTGCCTAAACCGTCAAATAGGCAGAACTCTATTGATTAAACGGTTTTTACTTATATAACAGTACATATAGTATTATATAGAATGTCTGCCACATGAATAAGTATCACAAACTACCTAAATCGATTGATCGGCAAAATGTTGTTGATAAAACAATTCAGACAGTGTTCATATGTCATATGTGTTCGTACGACATAATTTCTTGTTTAACATAGTAGAATCGTAGAACAAGAAGCATGTGACAATGTGGCAAATCACATCTCTTTGGGACTTGCATCATATAAAATAAATAAGGAAGATGATGTAATTAAGAAAGTGACTTGGAAAATTTGGTAATAATAAACCAAGAGCAAAAGAGAGAGATATGCTTACACAATCTGATGATTGTTCCAGAGAATTGAATAAGTATGATATTCTTCAGTGGGGTCAAACCAAAGCTGGTGCCTCATCTCCCGGTTTCCAGTTCCATTTTTGTACACATTTGTCTGGATCAGATAAGGTTGCCCACTCCTATTCCCCAAGAACTCAAAATCTAGCTCATCCCTCTCCGGCCCTGCTCCATTTTCTGTGCACATCTGCAACCAACAAGTACATTCTCAAATCTCATTACACATGATGTATCCCGTTCTTCCTGTAGCACTCATCACGTGACATGATAAGTATTTTGTCACAAAAAGAAGGAGATATATATTCATGATTGTATGCGAGATCACTTACATAATAAGCTGTGACTACGCCGGCGGAGTCACCTCCGACCAACTTGATCTTCATGCTAAACCATCCAAATCTGTACTTTTGTTTCGTTTGAAATCCACAACCTGCTCAATTTTTATAAATGAAGAAAAGAAAGTTACATAATTACATCCATATACAATTGTGATTTCAAGAAAATCATCAAGTAAGATTGAAACATAACTATGGAACAGTAAATAAATCTTTATTGACATGACGATATTCTAATCTAAGACATAACCAACCGACCTAACTCGTGTTTACAGTTGCTCATAATAAGTCTTGTGTATGTTTACCTGTGTCTTTGTCGAGGGAAAGATACCAGATCTGCTTATCTTGTGAAGTTGTAAAATGGTCCGCAGACCACATTATATCGAAATTGTCTTCGAAAGAACTTTTCGGAGCAGCTGCTTCTGATGAAGGTGAATAAGAAGCAGCCATGAGAAGTACTGCAATGTAAGGAAGAATAGGCATCGGAGACGCCCTTCTTTCCATTTTCGGGTCGAAGAATTTGGAGGCAGAGAATCTGAAGAAAGTGAGAACAATGGATGGGAAAGCTTCGTTCAGCTGGATCTCCAGGAGGAGGAGGAGGAGGAGAGGTGCATTAAATGGTCAGAGTTTGAATGTGACTTAAAAAAGGCTGGGAACCGAGTCACATTTGTTTGTCTGGTATTTTTAATCATTGGTTTATTACCGCATATGCATACGTTGATTAGGTTAGTCGGCCAATCTAGTGTGCCGATCTCATTATACACAAGTTCGAATCTCTCTGTTTTGGATTTGTTTATGACTTTATTACTTATGTACAGTTTTGCCCATGCATAAGTTGTGCAAAATAACTAGATTACTAAATTTACAACTTTCACAGATGGGTTATTTTGGGAAAAAAAACCATGAGTGAAGTGCATGTTTAGATGAAAAAAAGACTAAAATAACAAGGTTTACAATTGGGGACTGAGGGAAGCCAGGCTGCCCCTTAATTGGTGTTTGGCAATTGGGCAGAGGGTGGGGCCATGGTGCTGCTTCTTAGAACGTGATCGAATGTGAGTGGTCATACAATAATCGAACGTTCTTGGATCTTGACAACTGGATTTGTTTCTTGACACATAAAAATTAACTGGGAAATTATCTATATTTTAAGTCAACAACGCATTGTCGGGTCAAACTATAATAATACGTATCATTAAATAGTACGTATTGTTGAATGATTTAAAATTTATTTAGGACCCACTGCAAAGTAATCTGAACCATTCAATGGTCGTATCATTAAATAGTACATACCACCCAAAATTTTTCCCGTATGATCATATATTTTATGTTTCTCGTAAGATAGTAATAAGTCAGAATAATATCTCCATAGTTTATTTTCTTTTCTCCACAATTTCGGCTTTCTTTTGATTTGCATGCTAAATACACAGTTAATCACATTAAACAAGAAGTTTTACCGAGATTTGTGAAGTTTACGCCCCCAAAAGAGGTTACTTTTTCTTGGTTAAAAACAAAACCAACATGCTAAGCACCATAACCAATAAAGAAGATTTGCTTCAAGACTATTACCATCATAAACTATGGGATTTTTTTAATATATTCCGGTATGAGATTTTTAACAGTGAGTTCTTAGTTAAAGATACAATGATTAAAATCTAACACCTAAAAACTTTGAAGTGAGTACCATAAAATTTTCGGATAAACTTTTTTTTTTTTTGCAGCATCATATAAAAAAGGGTCAAACTTCAATGGTACGTACTACTGAAGATTTTTCCTATAAAAAGATATGAAAAATAATAAAAATAACAATAAACCAAGAATAAAAGAAGGTGTATTCATCTCTCAGCTCATGAGTCATGTGGGCAGCCACGCAAGAAGGTTTTTAAAATACTCAAAAATAAAATAATATCAGATTTTTGAGTAAAACTTCTTTAAAAAAAACTTGAAGCATTGACTTACTTCAAGCATGCCAGGTTAACTGAGATGCAACCACAGCCAGGTAATGGAGTGATAGGAACCAAACAATTGAATAATTGAGGTTGAGGAGGATTATTAATGGATTGGTTGTGAAGTGAGAAAAAGCACTTGCTAATTTGCATATCATCAAAAAAAAATTAGTGTAACTAACTACATTTATATCTCTTATATATTTATCTCACTCCACTTGATTGATACAAATAAATTGAAATATATCTTTGTTATCATTAAAATGATTTTAGTATTTTTATTTTATCTAATTCAAGTCACGTAATAAATAAAATAAATAAATAAAGATATATCATATTTGTCAATATCATCAAATCAATCGACTTGGCTCACCATCGGAAGTCACATAATAAAGTGAGATAGATCATTGGAGAATAAATATTTTTTGGTAAAAAAAAGAGAGATATTTTTAGGTTTATCATCTCAAATTGGAATGGTAGGAAAACCTTTTCCGGCTCTTCAACGCTAATAATTAAGTACGAAATTTATTGTCTAATCTAAGATCTCTTATTACATATAAAAATGAACAATACTACAGCGTATTTTAGATTATAAAGATTACAATTAGTGTATTTTCTGTAGATAAATTCAACTTGACCAAAAAAAAATTTCATTTGTAAGAACTCCTCCACATCATTTAAGTTTCCCTTCTCTTAATTTGAATTTACATGAATAATGACGTATATTATAAATACACGTATATCATCTAGGCCTCGTATATCCATAAACTTTTAGTAGCCCACGACAAAGTGAAGGCCCATCTTAGATTAAGCATTAGAAAAAGGACAAAAAAACAATATTGAGTGAGAATCCAACGGGAGCAATGGCAATTGTAATTTGCCTCCATTGGAAGGGTATATAATCAAGGCAAATCACGGACACTTCCTAAAGATCGTCAAAGAGAACGGTAAAACGGTGAGTACCACGACCAACGAACAGAAGAGTCCCCAAATCAAAGGTTCGAATTAGGGTTTTCCTTCTCCCAAGGTAGAATCGCAAGTCAAAGATCAAGAACAAGGAATGGTGTGCGACAAGTGTAAGTTTCTCTAAATTCGCTATCAATTTTCCGAAAATTTCTGTTTCTTTTATTAAAAAAATGGCGAAAAAATAGAAATTTGAGTGAATTATGCAGTTTTTGAATTCCGATTGATAGTAATTTTGATATTTTTATTAATTTGTTTGATGAAATTTGTTGAATTAACAGGCGAGAAGAAGCTTTCGAAGGTGATAGTGCCGGACAAGTGGAAGGAAGGTGCCAGTAACACCACCGAAGGCGGTGGCCGGAAAATCAACGAGAACAAGCTCCTCTCCAAGAAGAAAAGGTCGGTCCTCTTTTTTATTTGATTTTATGTCTCTGTATATATGTCTGAATTTCAAATTTCTACATGGGTTTTTGTTTAAATTGGGTTTAGCATATGATCAAGAATATTTTTTTTAATTAAAATTTATAAGAGTGGTCTGCTGTCTGCAATCAAACCTTAGATTAGTTAGCTAGTTCAGGGCTGGGAATTGGACTTGAAAATAACCTTTTATTTAACGCACCGGATGGATAATAAACAGTATGTCTCGTGGTTTTGTGAAATCGAGGTGTTGCAAATTGCGTAGAGGACTTGTGTAGGCTATTGCAGAGACTAGAAAGGCATAAATTTCATGTAGTTTCAGCATAGTCTCCTCTAGTAGTTGTTACGTCTTTGATCGGTTGATGAGGATGCACAAAACAAATTCATGATTCGCGTATACACTAATGGTTTAAGTACCCCATTGCTGTTTCTCGAGTTTTTTGTGATACAAGTTGCGTCTTTGATCAGTTCATGAGGTTGCACAACCGCATTCATGATTCATGTGTACAATACCCCATTTCCGTTTCTTGAGTTCTTTTATATGCAGATTTTTAATGTGATGTATCACATGGGATCCTATTCAAATTTTGTAACTTCAGTTTCGTTCTTTTGCGTGCAGGTGGACTCCTTATGGAACTACTAAGTGCATCATTTGCAAGCAGCAAGTACACCAGGATGGCAAATACTGTCACACATGTGCTTACTCCAAAGGTAGTGTTTCGATTTGTTGATCTAACTAGTTTGGTAGCTTTTGTTATTGCGGGAAAGTCTGATGTATGTGATGTTATGCAGGAGTTTGTGCGATGTGCGGGAAGCAAGTTCTTGACACCAAGCTTTACAAACAAAGCAATGTATAAGGCAAATCAGATGTTTGGTCGACGCAGTCTATTTGGCGCGATGACTCATAGAAAACTTGTTGATTTCGTATAATTGGTACTCATCCCGGGACCCTGGTCATCAAGCGAGAGCATTTACCCATATTTGTAATTTTCGGATGTGAATTTAACATTTAGCTTGTGAACTTTTGAATGCAAGTTGTAACATTGGGTCCAAATGCCATATGACATTTTTCTTACTGCGCGTGTTGCGATAATTCAACAATCGCATTGTTTCGTAAAAACTGTCGGTTTGCAAAGTTCTAAAAATTCAACAGTAAAAATAAACATCCAACGATCGAAATTAAAATTCAACGGCTAAAATAATTTAAAAAAATATATATTTAACTCAAATTTCACCCAAAAACTCCATAAATACCCATTCATTTGGTCATACATCCACACAAAATCAATTTTTTTCCCTTTCCTCATCCAAATTTCATTCTTCCTTATTTTCATTCTTCTTCTACCCACTTCCAAATTTTCCTCCTTCTTCTATATTTTTTTCAAGATGCAAAAAAATAGTACAAAATTACCGAATTGGTTTAAAGATGAAGATATAGCTTTGTGCAAGGCATGGATCAATATTAGCAAATTGATCATACTTTATCGAAATTTAAATATTTTTAGGTATAAATGTTCAAAAAATTAAGCTACGTGAATCTAAACAAATTTTTTTTTTTAAAGTTAACGGAAAAAAAAATTAGGCTAAAACGATATTTAACAACTTTTTGGCCTAAAATTTGAGCCACACCATTGGAGAGAAAACACAGTTTTTGGCCAAAGGCCAAAATATATTATTGGTCATAAACCACTATTGGAGTTGGACTTATGGAGCATGTAAAACATCTTGTGAAAACTCGAGGGTTGTTTGGTATTCTTCTTGGATTCAAGTTTTAGTTTTCAAAAATGATGGATGTAACTAAATTACTTAGGTCTCATTAGTTTCCAAATCAAAAAATTGAATCATGAAGCTCAAGATTTCTTTTGAACGTACGTAGTAAATTTACAAGACAAGAAAGTAAATATTTTGGATACACACGAAACAACCAATTGACTTTGTTGTTTATTGACTAGTTGAGTATGTAGAGGACCAATACTTCTCGATTTCTTCTGCTGTTCTTCCCGGAATCCTCCCAGCAATCAAAGCCCACCTCTCCCCGACAAGATTGTACATTCTTATGATAAGTGCTTCCTCGTCCTCGGAGAATTGAAGCTCAGATTTTTCTGTGCTTTTCTCTGAAATAAACAACTCAAAATTACCCGAGACCAAACTAGAAACTAAAACCGAAATAGTTATCAAACCGGCCTTGAGATTTTAATGCATGGTTGTAACTATGAAACATCTCCAAGCCAGTGTCAAAAAACCCTTTTTTTACAGCATTATCGTAAGGCTATTTGCTAGCAGAAAGGAGGAGGCTGCAAAAGGGCGAAACGCACGTAGATGGAACAAACCGAAAGAAAAACAATACCTTGAGAGTCCGAGAAAGTGTCATCCGAAGAAGAGTGCTCGGAGTCTGCCATCTCGCGTAGATTTCTTGATGAGAATTATGTCACCGAAGAGCCAATAGGATAGGGTGCTATGTCTATTTGTGGCAGTGGAGCCGCTTATGTACTGATTTAGGCATGAGATTTGAGTCTTGGTGATGATATTTGAATGGTAGTTGAATCTAGGCATGTCAAGGAACAGGAAATCCCAATCTCCGTCGACACGAAAATTATACGATGTGACTCTATTCATTAATCTGTCACGCTTAAGACCAATCAATAACGAGATAGTTATATATTATCGGATATATCAAGTTCAAATAGCCACAGAACGAATTCAGATCAAAATCCGATCCATTGAAATAATAAGTTGAATGGAAGTTTGGATGTATACAAGTTTGACCGGTAGCTGCATTGGTTGCCGGAGGGAAATTAGCTTGTTGCCACGCAGCTTTATATGTGTCTGTATATACATCAGTAAAACGTCGTCCTCTGTGTGTTGTGACCGCAGAATAAAAGAATATCTAATTAGGAGGGTCCCCTGCAAAACACAGAGGATGAAAAGCTTGGTTTTTGAGTTTTAAGCCAATTAAAAAGAGCCTTTCTTTTTCGTTTGGTTGTTTGGAGGATAGCTATGAAGCACTGGTACGGGAGCGGGAGATAGGATTCGGGAGCAGAGGGTTCGGCGATTTGTAAAACTCTAAGGTTCCTAATTTAGGAGCGGCAAGGATTCGGCAATTAAAATAAAATATAATTAAAATATTCAAAAAAATGGCCCACTTAAGCTAATAGAATCATTGATGACTTTCCAGTTTCAAGAAGTATTATTATTTATAGAAAAAAAAAGGCTTCAAATCCCTGACTGAGAAACAAAACATCACAATCCATCTCTCTTGCGGAGAAAGATGGCTTCAGATCCAAAGGTTTGTGTATTAGAAGAGGTAGCGAAGACGGGAAATCACAACGAGAAAGATGGAGGATCGACATAGGAGAGGAGACTCCTCAAGCTTCTGTCGATGAAAACTTGACCCACCACCACCATCCTAATCGGCAAAACGGGTAGCGGCAGCCTCTGGCGATTTGGAGCCGCTCCCTCAACTGCTCCAAGCAGCTCTGAGCCGTACCTAAGCCGAATCCAGACGATTCCAGGTGAATCCTGCCGCTTCCGCTCCGGAAGTGCGATTCGGCACCTAAATCACAACCAACAAGGACCAGGATACAAGAAGCTAAACACGCATGACACCGACATCTACCAACATTTGTTCGTATGAATAACATTTACCTTCAAAATACCTTGAGTAAGCGGATTATCCATTCCAATCCAATCCAATCCTAAAGACCAAACGAGGCCTTACCCCTGTTGGATTAATAAGGTCTAACAATGCTTTCCAAAAAATGAACGTGAGGTCCAAAGTCGTTAACAAAACCACGCAAACATTAACTTTCCAACTCGACTAACAGAGTCGTGAGCCGATGCCCCGATGCACGACGCTAGCAAAATTCAAACTCGGATGCCAATATCCGAGCAGAGAAGTACTGAAAATGTAGCTCGTGTTTTCAATACTCAACAGCATCTCTTCTTTTGGGTGTGGTCTCTGGTTTTCGGGTAAATGCCGGGTGCCAGAGTGACGCTTGCCATTGTTGAGTCGGATACCTTCACTCCAATATACCAATCTCCCTCCGTTGCCGGATAAAAAATTCAGGAACTAAACTAAAAACCAGAACTTTCACTGCCTTGATTTTGCTCTGATATGTCTTGCTCCGTTGCTCGCCGGAATTCGAAGCACGGCTTGAAAAGCCAGCATCGTATCAAAGGTAGGTCCAATTCAACCAACATAAAACACACAACTAGAAGCAAACCATTCACAAACACAACACCATGCAAGCAAACAAATTAAGCCCAGAAATTTTCAACAAATTTGGAAAACGAAAATTATTAAAAACCAGAACCGAATTTATTTATAAAAACATAGTAGAAGAAAAACCAAACTTGTCCAAATGCCTCAACCAGGAGGCAGAAACAGTACCATCAAACTTAAAAACAATAAATGAAAAACATAAACACTTCCTCCAACGGAAACAGATAGCAGAAGGTCATCGGCCACATCCGGCACTTAAAAACCACCACGGAGACGGAGGACAAGGTGAAGGGTGGACTCCTTCTGGATGTTGTAATCAGCCAGGGTCCTTCCATCCTCCAACTGCTTTCCAGCGAAGATCAACCTCTGCTGGTCCGGAGGGATACCTTCCTTGTCCTGGATCTTTGCCTTCACATTGTCGATCGTGTCCGAGCTCTCCACCTCCAAGGTGATGGTCTTTCCTGTCAAGGTCTTCACAAAGATCTGCATACCACCCCTCAGACGCAGCACCAGGTGAAGGGTCGACTCCTTCTGGATGTTGTAGTCCGCCAACGTGCGGCCATCCTCAAGCTGTTTCCCGGCAAAGATCAGCCTCTGTTGGTCTGGTGGGATCCCCTCCTTGTCCTGGATCTTGGCCTTGACATTGTCGATGGTGTCCGAACTCTCAACCTCCAGGGTGATGGTCTTTCCAGTAAGGGTCTTCACGAAAATCTGCATACCACCACGGAGACGCAACACCAAATGGAGAGTGGACTCCTTCTGGATGTTGTAGTCGGCAAGGGTTCGGCCATCCTCGAGCTGCTTTCCTGCAAAGATAAGCCTCTGCTGGTCTGGTGGGATACCCTCCTTATCTTGAATCTTGGCCTTCACGTTGTCAATGGTGTCGGAGCTCTCCACCTCAAGGGTGATGGTCTTCCCGGTGAGGGTCTTGACGAAGATTTGCATACCACCGCGGAGACGGAGAACCAAGTGAAGGGTCGACTCCTTCTGGATGTTGTAGTCGGCTAGGGTCCTGCCATCTTCAAGCTGCTTTCCGGCAAAGATCAACCTCTGCTGGTCTGGGGGGATGCC
>CM031080.1:44535703-44568460 GCA_018257905.1 Gillenia trifoliata | reverse complement strand
TTAAGATGTGAAGGTGGACCATAAAGATGAAAACACACACACACACAAACCTCATCTTGGGTCCCTTCATATGCTAACTTTAGTGCCTGAGTAGGAAAATAAAAACAAGCAAAATAAAAGTATCAACAAGGGTTTGTCTGGGATGTAGTTATTCCACATAATTCTAATACAGGGTTATCGAACGGTTTTGCATTCGTACAGTTCACACGCAAACAGGATGCACAAAATGCAATCAAAAAGTTAAATGGACAAATGCTTCACAAAAGAACCATAGCTGTTGACTGGACTGTTCCAAAGCAGAAATATGATAGTGGCAATAACGCTCTTCTCGCTTCAGAAGATGGAAGAGACAAGGAAGATGATAGTAGCAGTGACGATTTTGAGGATGATGCTGCGGCTTGCGGTCAAAAGTCTCAGCACCATGATGGAACTGACAGTGCTCCATTTGAATCGAATTTCATAAGGAACAACGATATCCCTGCTGAAATTAATTCTGAAGAGGAAGCAGACATTGAGAGAAAAGTTCTAAAAAACTTGATCACACCCTCTGGTATAGTAACTCGTGGTGATGATTCCGCATTGCCCAAAAGGAACAAGGAGCCACGCGTATTGATAAATTGGTTTATAATAAGACATATTCTGAGACTGCAAAAGAATGCAATGTTATTGAAGAGACAGAAGAATGAGATGATTTGGATAGAACAACTTTCATACACAATCTTCCATCTCACATCAATAATGAAGAGGTCAAACAAAGGTTTTCGACCTTTGGGACAGTGCAACTTTTACCCCCGTCCTTCTTCCGGTCACCAAGAAACGAAAAGGAAGTGGCTTTCTCATGTTTGAAACAAAAACAAGCATGCATCCGAAAAAGAGGAAGCTACGGGAGCAGAAAGAGGTGGAGGGGGAAGAGAATGTGATGAGGAGAAAGCGGGCAAAGAAGAACAAGGATCCAGCAGGGCGGGATGTTGCAGATAAACTCGACATGCTGATCGAACAATATAGATCCAAGTAGTCACAAAGGAGGAGGTTTACAAAGTGGTTCCAAATTCCAATCATAAATTATCTGTATGTAGAAATGCCATGGTAAATCTCTCAAGTCGACTAGAGTAAAAATTGCTGGATATTCTTAAATTTTGACAGTATTGCTTAAAAATCAAGTATTCCTTAGCAAGATATGTTGCATAAAAAAGCAAATGCATTGTTACCTCCTTAACATGGTCAGCCAATCTAGTAGAGCACTCCATGAAACTGAAGTTGTGCTGTTTTGCAAATTCCTCTCCTTCGTCCGATGACACGTCCCGTAGGTCATGAAGATCAAGTTTGTTGCCAATCACTAACACTTCATCTGAATGCTTCTTCACCTCCTCTGCTAGTTGAAGTAAATATTGAAAAGATTTCCTCCTAGTGATGTCGTATAGTAGAAAAGCCCCGTCAAAAAATCCAATTTGGGACAAGGGCTCTGAAGGTGATGCCTCCTGAATGAGAAGCCTGATGCGTTTGCCGTTCACCTCGAATATGGAGCACCGATGGATTGGAGATGTTGCAACTTGCTCTCCAACAGGAGCAAATACAAAAGTAGATTTACCGACGGCTGTTTTAAAAACATTCATAGACGTCATTTTTTTTATAAAAACCATCAAATATACCACTTTAATACACTTCAATACCCTCAAAATTAACAACAATATAACCCTAAAATTCAAACAGTACTATTAGATAGAATTATGGCAACCATCGAAAAATCAACAACCCACTGGTTAAATTCAAACACTATTCAACTTTTAAGTTGAAGGAGGGAGGGAGTGTTTTTCTTTTTCATAAGTTTTTGTTTTTTAATTTTTCTATTTAATTACTAAGGGTAAAATTGGTTTTAGGAAAATATTGGGGCGAACTTGGATGATCATGGTGCGTAAATAGAAAAACTCAAAAAGAAAAGAAGAAAAACCTTTAGCTCCAACAACCAGGTAGTTTAATTAAAAGCCTTCAACCTGAGACATTTCTTTTCTCTTCTTTTATTTCCTCTTCCTCGAGAGTGAGCGCGTACGTGTGGAGAATGTGAAGGAATGTGAAGTTCTGGGCGGCTAGGACTACCAGGAGTACGTAGAAGATTTGTGGGTTTAATCTTTATGTCTGGAGAAGTGAAACAGCAGAGTGGGTGAGATGTTATGGCTGGAGAAGTGGTGTGTAGTACAGCAGCAGCAGCAGCAGTAGTAGAAAGGTGTAATGTTCGCACCCACCAAGTTATGCCTTAATGTTTTCACCAACCTACTCATCTTCACTTATGTTTTAAATTTTTAACTTTCAACATTTTTGCCATCACTTATACAATTGAGTCTATTCATGTATTGATTAAAAAAAAAAATAGTTGCATAACTTCACATTTTCTTATGCAAAAGAAACAGCACTCTCTCCTCTCTACTCTCTACTCACTGGGATTAGTTTGTGCAAGTGCAGACGCATGCATAACTTCACTTTGAATATTGCTCTTCTGCCCTTTCACGTTTAAATTCAGTGGATTTCTTGTGTGTAAAGTATATTTATAGATGCAGAGGGAAATGTGGGCAAAGATTTGTTACAAAATATCAATCAACTCTGGGCTGAGGTTGAGCATCAACTTCATACCAGTTAACAATTTCAACACTTTGATTGGAAACAATTCATATGTTGCTTGAGCCTTGAGAATTGAGATGTCGCATGTGTCAATGACCTTTGTTTGCAAAGGTTGTTTTGTTATGTTGGTTGGCTCGGTTGTAATGCATCACATTGGTTTGAGGGAGTGGGAACGGGAGTGTATCGATTCGCCGCGATTCGTTTAAGGTACGGCTCGGAACGGCCTGGATCGGCCTGAAACAGCTTGGCTGGATTTGTCAATTGATGGTTGTTTGGCCGGTGCTGCTAGCGGCGGCGCCAAAGTTGCAGAGGCCTAGAAGAAGCCTCGTTGAAGAAAACCTAATTTCTCGCGTTTGTTGCCCCAAGAAAAAAGACAGCCTTTAGTATTTTGGGTTTAAGTTTTAATGAAACGCAGAGTTTTACGTTGCACCCAGTTTGGTGTATGACGTATCCAACTCCAAAAAATCCCACAACCACCCATCCCACCACCACATCATCGCCGGTGACTCCATTGTGAACTGGCGGATCAAAACTTTTGGAGAGGCAAGATTTGCTGCCCTGACATTGTTTTCCAAAAGCCTTAATTCTCCTTTCTCGATACTGCATTAAGAGTTTATTTCTAATTGCTTTTAATAGTGATCTCCCCTAAGACTGATAGGATGACAAATGGCATCACATCATTGGTCCATGTGTCTAAATACAATTTGTTTGTTGTAATTAGTTGGGTTTTTGCAATTGAATCTTAGTTAATTAACCTACAAATAATCGCAAGATCTTGTCTTTTCTTTATAATCTCAACACTTACTACTAATCCTACATTAAAACTCCTAAACTTCTACGTACCATGTATACGAAACAAAGATGTAAAGGAAGTCTTAATCAAAAGGTGTACACTTCCTTAATAAGTGTTAGCCTTCTTGTCACCGTTACTTTGACAATCTCCGGACGTTATTCACGCCACCAATCAGAACCGTAATCTTTTGTTTTCGCCTCAAGGTTACAACGCAGTTCCAAGATTCTTGTGTTCTGCTCATGTAATTCTCCCTCAAGTTTCGATACTAGCTCATTGAGGCTCTTGTTCACAAATTCTTCATACTCAAATGCATCCCCCATTTGCTGGATTCTCGTGTCCTTCTCTTGTATCTCCGCCTCGAGTTTAGATACTTGCTGTTTCAGTCCTGCGCTCTCTTCTCTCTTGTTCTCAAATTCAGAGTCTATCGCTGAACTGATCGCTGATACTTGAAACTTGAAACATGTGCTCTCTTTTCTTTCTGCCTCAAGTTCATCGTGCAGTTTCAATATTACGTCCCGCGACGCAGTCTCTTCTGTCGTAGCCGTCTCAAGTTCGGATTGCAACTCTTCGATTCTTATGCGCAAGGACGACAGTTGCTCCTCTAGTTGTGTGATTGTTGAGGCAGACGCCGTATGGTGGTGCAGTTTGTCTATAATAAGAGCAAGGAATAGGGAGAACCCTGCAAGTAAGGCAACAAAAATGGGATTGAAGTTAACGGTGAGTACAATAAAAAATAAAGAGCTTTTTTTTTTCTCTTATGATTAACAATTATCGTCCATGATATTTGACTCAGAACATCCTCTAAAACAGTGAAGACTGAATGTCACTAGACCAAATAGTCATGTGCGCCATAGAAAAGGATCAGTATCATCATCCATATTGAATTTTGTACGTCATAGAGGATTTCTAATTTACTGAATGCTTATACGAAAAGAAAAGAGGGGAATTCATAAAATATTACACGTGAGAACGAATGCAAAATGGTAGCCATCAATCTCCCGAATCATCATCGTAACATTGAAAACACGAGAGCTGATGAACAACCAGAAAATCCCTCGTGCCACGGTCATGGGCAGAGGTCCGTAATTGCGCTTGAAATAATTCAGACCCCTTATCATCACGTCCCCTTTGATCAAAGCGGTCCCCATCAACATCGCCATTATCGTAGCCATCTCAGCGATTAAGAGGAAAAACAGAAACAAAATCGGTATCGTTGTCATGATTTCGAGCGTGGAAGTTGAAGTAGGTTAACGTGTTAACGAAGGAAGGATGAATATTGGAGAAGTGCAGGGAAAGTAGTTGGGCTTGGTTTTGGTTTGTTTAGTATATATGTACTAATATTCTGTTACGGAATCCGAAAGTAAACACTGGTGACTCTCAATAAGTCGTTTAGAACACAAGAAAAACGATTGTCTCAATTCTCAAGCAAAAGGAAGCTTGAGGAACAAGACAGGATCTAGGGTTTATTACGACAAAATGTTTACTCTATAACGGAAAGTGCGGGAAATTTATCCGTTCTTTTTCTCTCCTCTTTTGGTCTTAAATTTGTCGCAATTGGAGAGATTTTGTAAAGTATTTTAAGCATTCACAAATCTCGCCTCTTGCTGAGATTTTGTAGAATCTCACTCAAAATTTACATGGAATCTCTAAAAATCAATGAAAACTCCATCGAACTCTAAATTTATAAATCCATTAAAATCTCTCAAAATCCATATATAAGATCACGTCATCAAAAGAAAAGTGAGATGGCAAATTCTTAGCGAATAACCAAAAAAAGTGAAGAAATTTTAGAACCAAAAAAATTAGTACGTATATTTTGACTCACCAATGCACACATTCAACCCCCTAAATTGAAGTTTCACCAATGACAACTAGCTAAGTAAAAGCTTTTTTCCTGGTTTCAGATTACAATCTAAACCTCTGAAGCCAAGAGTTTTCCCTTCTCTCATTGTCTTTTCATACATGAGCCGAAAACATCTCTTTCACCGGTGCCCTTCAAGTTTATCAAAAATTTATATACCAGAAACTACCTTCAATGACCGTGTACTGTAATACAAATACAACTCACAGTAAGATTGCTCAACCAGTACCTAAATAGACGCTTGAACAAAACGAATAGCTAGACGACGCCTTCATCCAAGTACCAAAATGTCACTTCACATGTAGACAGGGCCACAGAAAGACCCTAACAGTATTCTTAAGCAGGCCTGTAACACTTCATATGTAGACAGAGCCACAGATTGGCTACTATCAGTATCAACCCTGTAACTATTCTTAAGCAGGCATCAGTTACTTGATGCTCATACTAAAGATTCTAACAACTGAGACATACGAATATAATCAAAGCAAACTCGGTAACAAGATTCATTAAAGTTTTTTGTGCATCCCATAACGAACAACATTAAATTGTTTTCGTTTATGAGATATAATGGTACTGACTCTACCCCCACAAACCCTATCTCAAGCATAACCAAGTTTTCGAACCTCTTTGCAAAAACACAGGCCATTAGGGATGATAATCTAGTACATGGTTTTATAGAGCAACTTATCCAGCAAATGCAAATCACATTCACCTAGTCAAGTTATAACCAAGGGAAGAAATACTAGCATGACAATGTTCGTAAAGAGAGAAATTTTCCGTTTGCAACGGTCTGCAGATGAAGCAATTTCAATACTCGTCTAATACAGAGACGAGTTATCAGTTAGTATACTAGCTTTAACAAGGAAACCATAAAGCTTAGTTGCAATTCAGAGCTTAATATAACACAACATGCCCTGGTCTGCCACCGACAACTCCAAACCATATATAACTAACATCATAAACGCAAAGCAAATGTAATTCTCAGTTCAAACATAATGCTAGCCCTGCCAATGCAGGGCCAACTGTCAAAAAGTACACATCTTTTTCATGATTAATTCATTATCAAAGTTTTCACTAACATAAATCTATCACCTTTATAGATGCTCAATTCGCGAATTGACATCCTCATCCTCCCCGAGCTTAGCTCCAGCTCGTAGGCCAAAAAGCATGCACCCCGTAACCCGTCTTCCAGTTATCCAACTGGATCACCTTCTTCACCGCCCAGAACGAAACAAACAGTGCAATAATCATCACAATGCGCTGCACCTTGACACTGCGAACCGTAACAAGCACGCGGGTGAGGAATGCCAGCAACAACCCGACAATGGTGTACAAGAATCCGACAGTGAACCCCTCTGTTCCGAGCTGCATTCCGGAGCCCTGGTAGAAAAATATAAGCTTGGAAGGATCATTCCTATCAACCAAAAACATGGGCATGTTCCTGATAATGTTATGCATTGCGCCGGAGACGCTGAAGAAGTATATGAAAACCGCCCCCGATAGCCAAATCCTCGGATCGTGAAGCAATGTCTTGCCAGTGTAAATCTTCTTCGCAATGAACGGCGTCCAAACCAGCCAGGCAATGGCGGCGAATATAATCTGGTTCCTGGACAGCATCGGAGGCCGATGGATCGGACCCACGACGAGTTTGGTCTTGGACTCGATGAACTCGGACATTGACTCAGCCAATCGGGCGAAATCGCCCTGGTCCATCTGCTGCGACTCCTTCAGGCCGTGGGTGGGGTCGATCAGGCGGATGTGCGGCAGCGAGTTGACTCCGAATTGGGCGAAGCTGTGCTGCGAGTCCTGGAACTCGATGTCGCAGAAGAAGAGCTTGGCGTGGGAGGGGGACGACGGGTCCTGGTTGTTCTCGATGAAGGAGGAGGCGACGACGGCGAACTCTTTGCGGAGCTCCGTGAGGTGGAGCTCGGACTTGTCGTGGAGCTTCGCGGCATCGAAGAAGATGAGAACCCAGTAGGGTCGCGGGGTTTTGACGCCGGTGAGGAATTTGGCAAGGGAGCGGTCGTCGAGGCGGATCACCCCAGATTTGGATCGAGATTGGAGGGAGAGGAGTTCGGGGACCGGGTCAGGGTTGGATTCCGATAACTCGGTGAATGCGGCGAGGAGGAGGATGGCTGTGGTGAGGAGGATGAGGGGTAGTTTCGGAATTGAACCCATTTTTGGGGGGTTCAATTTGTTGCAGAGAGGGTTTTGCTTTGTGGGAAGAGGAAGAAGAAGCCTCAAGGGGTAAAGAAGAGTTGATTTTCAGTCTTCGAGTGTTGACTTTTTCATGTGGAGGATGAGAAAGCTAGAGTCTGCGACATGTCGTTTGTCCAATTGTATTTTCTACTTTTTTTTCTTTTTTTTTTTTTGGGAAGGACTATAATAAACATATTTTGATATTTGGTTTACAAAAATAATTATTTTTCAGTAACACCAATATACTGATCATATATTAACTACATAACGATAACTCAACAATCATATAATAACGACTAATCATTGCAACTAAATATCAAAATATATTTATTGTAGCTAATTGCTTTTTTTTTTTTCTTTTTATACAAGCAATAGTGAGGAAGAAGATAATAAACTTTTTTTTTCCCTTTATGCAAGCGATAGTAAAGAAGAAAATAATTGAACTTAGGACTGCATGAGTAAAACTGCAAAAGGCTCTTGAACACCTAAGTTACATGCCCTTAGTGTATTTTTACATATTTTGTTTAGTTGGCTCCAATTACACTGATAAAACGAATTGGAATCTAAATTTACATTTGGATGTGAGTTAAGTCATTTAACCATGATAGTGTTCCAGGCCGCTTATAGCCAAGTTTGAATTCCCTCGTCATAAATTGGAGTAGTATATAATAGAATATCGCTGGAATTGGCCACTCGAATTTAAACATTCTATTTCTTTGGTCCGAAATTCTAAATATCCAAAAATCAACAAAACTATTTCGCTTCACCATCCTCGCTTATAGTTTGTAAGTTTGATAAGGTTACTTGGAATCCAGAAATCAACCGTTTATAAGTTGCTGCATCAGGTTTAAGCCCCATCCTCAACATTTCATCATGAATTTTCATAGCCTTTCTCAATTCCTTCACACCGCAAAGCCCACGAATCATGATCGTGAAGCTTGCACTGCTCATCAAATCGCGGCGTCTCATGTAATCGAACACTCTAATTGCTTCTTCAATCCTCCTTGCTGCAAAAAGTCCGTTGAGAAGTACATTGTAGGTTGTTGCATCCAAACTGCCATCCAGTTTTTCCACCTTGTTATGCAATGCAAGAGCTGAATCAATCTGTCTTTTAGAGCAGTAACGCCGCACTAACGATGAACAACAAATCAAATCCAAGTCCGGTTGAAGCCCCTTGTCTAGAACTACATTCAACAGATCCTCAGCTTCTCTCCATCTACCCCTACGACCTAAAAACGATATAAATCCAGACAATTCCGATGCACACGGACAAAACCCTCTTCTTATAACATCCATTAACAACTCGAACCCCTCAACAGACCGCTCTTCCTTGCAAAGAAGATCCGCAAATCTACGATAGCTACTGTCATCCGCCACAATACTCCTCTCAGAAATCAGACGGTACACACGAATTGCGTCTTTTGTTCTCACTTCATCGGTCAATGCCTTCAGCACAAGCCCATATGTAGCATCCTGCATTCCAATTTTCTCATCGCATGCTTTCCTAAAGAACATCTCAGCCGCATTCGTTCTACCCAACTCACAAAGCTTCTCAACTATCGAATCATACTCGGATAAATGACTTTTCGGAAGCAATTTCTTCTCTACCATAGTGTTCATCACCCTTTCAACCACTTCCACATCCCCAAATTTACATGCTCCATCAAGAACAGAGCTATAAGTACTAAACCCCAGGTCCATTTTCCGATCACACATCTCGTTCAAGCGATAAAACGCAGCATCAAAGTTTCCACTTTTGCTATAACCATCCACAAGAAGATCATACATTACAGAATTATAAACCCCCGAATCGAAAATTCTAACAATTCTCTCAAATTTCCCATCTTTACAAAGAATCTGAGCAACCAGAGACCAAGTAAACCCGTCTCCTAAAACCCCGTTCCGGATCATAACGCCATAGAAACACCAAGCCAATCTAATCTCGTTTTCTCTTTGAATTGCATTGAGCAGAGCATTGCAGGCAACGACTGAAGGAACAAAACTCAGAGAATTCATCTTCCTAAACACTTCTAATCCTTCTCTAAACAAACCCTTTCTCGAATAGCAACCAAGAACAAAACTCAACGTTTCGGATTGAGAATCTGTACCTTCACATGCCTGAGTGAAGCTCTGCAGAAGCTCCGACACGTGATGGGTCTGAATCAGAGAATCCAAGATGGGTTTCACGGGTCGGACGAGGCCCGACCCGAGTGAGAGTTGGATGATCCGGCAGTTTGATTTGAGGTCCGGTTCGAACCGTAAATTCGCTTTGGCCCAGTTGAAGAACTCCAAGGAGACTTGCGGGTTGTTCTGGGTTTTACGGAGGATTTGGAGGAGGAGCGGCGGCGTCAGCTTGGGGAAGAGGCTGAGGCTGCGGAGGAGCGGGACCCAGTTGCGCCGCTGTAAGAGGACGGAGGAGATTTGGGACGCGAGCTGGGATTGTTTGATGGTGGTTCTCCAGCTCAAGGGAGAAGAAGTTGTGGGATTCGTTAAATATGGTTTGGAAAATTGGCGAGCTTTGTGAGGAAGCATTTGTTGGTGATGAAGTGGGTTTCTTCTGCTTCAGCATTTTCTAGCGAAGACGTGTCGATATGGGGTTTCAGGAGCTCGAGATTGTTAGCAATGGCGGAGAGGTCATTGATTTGGGATTTGGGTCGCAACGGTAGGATTGTTGGGTTGAGTGGAATGTGAAGCCCAAACTCAAACCATGATTTATTGGGCCTGTTTGGGTCAGATTTACTTGGCCTGTTGTGGATTTTTCTTTTTATTTTTCATTTCTTTTGTCAAGGTGATATTTTGAAGTTGAAATCTAAAATCTAATTTATGAGGAGGGTAATTCGTATTCGATTGTAAGGGGCGTGCACGCTATTTTTCTTGACTGGCATAACTCGTTGTTAAGGGTGGCAATTTGTTTCAAGTATAGAGTTTGTGTGTCTCGAATACACGATTAGAGTCAATCTGAACACGACACGATTATTAAACTTGTTACACGATTATTTTGTTGATGTTCATAAGCACAAAATTGCTCATAAAACATAATGTTTACATCAAATAAGATGATTAAACAAGTCATTTCACATTTATACGGTTTATGTAAACATACTAAAGCGCGTCATTTTTAAGTTGAACTAATTTACCTAAGATACAAACTTTTTATTAACCGTGTTAAATAGATATAATAAAGAATAGCAATTTTGATTAACACCTCTTAATCATATGCACTCCAAATCAAATGTTTTATAAATTTTTCTACCGTCACATGTTGAATTAGGAAAGCTAAAAGATGAATGCAAAAATTACTGACCAAAGAAAAATTACAAAGATAGATGGGGTATATGGAATGGAATTAATTATTTTATTGGAAAAAATTGAATTAATAAATTTAATAAAAATCCAATCGCCAAATACCAAAATTGAAATTACAAAACTTTACAATATTACATTTTTATTCCCATGGACTCAAAGGGCACTCCACTGGCAACGTTGGGAAGCGTTCAGAATCCTTGCAATAATCATAAATCACCATATTTCTCTGTATCCAAGCATAATCGTTCTTCTGGTCATCTGATAGGTGCCAAGCATCATACTGGTCCCACCAGTTCTTTGTTGTGGTGGAGACGCACGCAGGGAATGGGTCCTCCCATTGGCAGGCATCCACACTGAAGTCCATGTAGGAGGACACAAATGGTGATTTCTTCCAGTCTGTCTTCTCAATCCCACCTCTGGTGGCCCAATCGTCTGCATTCCATATGCTGGAGAACAAGTACATTGGCTTCTCGTTGGGGAAGAAGTTGTTTGCTTCCCCATTGTTCTTGAACACCCTTATGGGAACTTTGTCCACAAAGAACCTATATGCAAAAGAATCATATGCAAGATTGGTAAGTTTTAAGTTATTGTTTTAACAAATAGCTACAACTGGCATTGGGGTCCATTCCCTTTCTAGTATCTCAACAAAAGAGATGTATGAATACCATCTGAACCGTTATATAACATAATTACATTGATTAGATAATTTATACTGATCTAACGATTCAGACAATATTCATGTCATATGTATTCAGTTCACATAATTTCATGTGTTACATAGACATTGTCAGTCATATGTGTTTGTTTGTTATATGAACATGTATCACATGTAAACACTGCCTAAACCGTCAAATAGGCAGAACTCTATTGATTAAACGGTTTTTACTTATATAACAGTACATATAGTATTATATAGAATGTCTGCCACATGAATAAGTATCACAAACTACCTAAATCGATTGATCGGCAAAATGTTGTTGATAAAACAATTCAGACAGTGTTCATATGTCATATGTGTTCGTACGACATAATTTCTTGTTTAACATAGTAGAATCGTAGAACAAGAAGCATGTGACAATGTGGCAAATCACATCTCTTTGGGACTTGCATCATATAAAATAAATAAGGAAGATGATGTAATTAAGAAAGTGACTTGGAAAATTTGGTAATAATAAACCAAGAGCAAAAGAGAGAGATATGCTTACACAATCTGATGATTGTTCCAGAGAATTGAATAAGTATGATATTCTTCAGTGGGGTCAAACCAAAGCTGGTGCCTCATCTCCCGGTTTCCAGTTCCATTTTTGTACACATTTGTCTGGATCAGATAAGGTTGCCCACTCCTATTCCCCAAGAACTCAAAATCTAGCTCATCCCTCTCCGGCCCTGCTCCATTTTCTGTGCACATCTGCAACCAACAAGTACATTCTCAAATCTCATTACACATGATGTATCCCGTTCTTCCTGTAGCACTCATCACGTGACATGATAAGTATTTTGTCACAAAAAGAAGGAGATATATATTCATGATTGTATGCGAGATCACTTACATAATAAGCTGTGACTACGCCGGCGGAGTCACCTCCGACCAACTTGATCTTCATGCTAAACCATCCAAATCTGTACTTTTGTTTCGTTTGAAATCCACAACCTGCTCAATTTTTATAAATGAAGAAAAGAAAGTTACATAATTACATCCATATACAATTGTGATTTCAAGAAAATCATCAAGTAAGATTGAAACATAACTATGGAACAGTAAATAAATCTTTATTGACATGACGATATTCTAATCTAAGACATAACCAACCGACCTAACTCGTGTTTACAGTTGCTCATAATAAGTCTTGTGTATGTTTACCTGTGTCTTTGTCGAGGGAAAGATACCAGATCTGCTTATCTTGTGAAGTTGTAAAATGGTCCGCAGACCACATTATATCGAAATTGTCTTCGAAAGAACTTTTCGGAGCAGCTGCTTCTGATGAAGGTGAATAAGAAGCAGCCATGAGAAGTACTGCAATGTAAGGAAGAATAGGCATCGGAGACGCCCTTCTTTCCATTTTCGGGTCGAAGAATTTGGAGGCAGAGAATCTGAAGAAAGTGAGAACAATGGATGGGAAAGCTTCGTTCAGCTGGATCTCCAGGAGGAGGAGGAGGAGGAGAGGTGCATTAAATGGTCAGAGTTTGAATGTGACTTAAAAAAGGCTGGGAACCGAGTCACATTTGTTTGTCTGGTATTTTTAATCATTGGTTTATTACCGCATATGCATACGTTGATTAGGTTAGTCGGCCAATCTAGTGTGCCGATCTCATTATACACAAGTTCGAATCTCTCTGTTTTGGATTTGTTTATGACTTTATTACTTATGTACAGTTTTGCCCATGCATAAGTTGTGCAAAATAACTAGATTACTAAATTTACAACTTTCACAGATGGGTTATTTTGGGAAAAAAAACCATGAGTGAAGTGCATGTTTAGATGAAAAAAAGACTAAAATAACAAGGTTTACAATTGGGGACTGAGGGAAGCCAGGCTGCCCCTTAATTGGTGTTTGGCAATTGGGCAGAGGGTGGGGCCATGGTGCTGCTTCTTAGAACGTGATCGAATGTGAGTGGTCATACAATAATCGAACGTTCTTGGATCTTGACAACTGGATTTGTTTCTTGACACATAAAAATTAACTGGGAAATTATCTATATTTTAAGTCAACAACGCATTGTCGGGTCAAACTATAATAATACGTATCATTAAATAGTACGTATTGTTGAATGATTTAAAATTTATTTAGGACCCACTGCAAAGTAATCTGAACCATTCAATGGTCGTATCATTAAATAGTACATACCACCCAAAATTTTTCCCGTATGATCATATATTTTATGTTTCTCGTAAGATAGTAATAAGTCAGAATAATATCTCCATAGTTTATTTTCTTTTCTCCACAATTTCGGCTTTCTTTTGATTTGCATGCTAAATACACAGTTAATCACATTAAACAAGAAGTTTTACCGAGATTTGTGAAGTTTACGCCCCCAAAAGAGGTTACTTTTTCTTGGTTAAAAACAAAACCAACATGCTAAGCACCATAACCAATAAAGAAGATTTGCTTCAAGACTATTACCATCATAAACTATGGGATTTTTTTAATATATTCCGGTATGAGATTTTTAACAGTGAGTTCTTAGTTAAAGATACAATGATTAAAATCTAACACCTAAAAACTTTGAAGTGAGTACCATAAAATTTTCGGATAAACTTTTTTTTTTTTTGCAGCATCATATAAAAAAGGGTCAAACTTCAATGGTACGTACTACTGAAGATTTTTCCTATAAAAAGATATGAAAAATAATAAAAATAACAATAAACCAAGAATAAAAGAAGGTGTATTCATCTCTCAGCTCATGAGTCATGTGGGCAGCCACGCAAGAAGGTTTTTAAAATACTCAAAAATAAAATAATATCAGATTTTTGAGTAAAACTTCTTTAAAAAAAACTTGAAGCATTGACTTACTTCAAGCATGCCAGGTTAACTGAGATGCAACCACAGCCAGGTAATGGAGTGATAGGAACCAAACAATTGAATAATTGAGGTTGAGGAGGATTATTAATGGATTGGTTGTGAAGTGAGAAAAAGCACTTGCTAATTTGCATATCATCAAAAAAAAATTAGTGTAACTAACTACATTTATATCTCTTATATATTTATCTCACTCCACTTGATTGATACAAATAAATTGAAATATATCTTTGTTATCATTAAAATGATTTTAGTATTTTTATTTTATCTAATTCAAGTCACGTAATAAATAAAATAAATAAATAAAGATATATCATATTTGTCAATATCATCAAATCAATCGACTTGGCTCACCATCGGAAGTCACATAATAAAGTGAGATAGATCATTGGAGAATAAATATTTTTTGGTAAAAAAAAGAGAGATATTTTTAGGTTTATCATCTCAAATTGGAATGGTAGGAAAACCTTTTCCGGCTCTTCAACGCTAATAATTAAGTACGAAATTTATTGTCTAATCTAAGATCTCTTATTACATATAAAAATGAACAATACTACAGCGTATTTTAGATTATAAAGATTACAATTAGTGTATTTTCTGTAGATAAATTCAACTTGACCAAAAAAAAATTTCATTTGTAAGAACTCCTCCACATCATTTAAGTTTCCCTTCTCTTAATTTGAATTTACATGAATAATGACGTATATTATAAATACACGTATATCATCTAGGCCTCGTATATCCATAAACTTTTAGTAGCCCACGACAAAGTGAAGGCCCATCTTAGATTAAGCATTAGAAAAAGGACAAAAAAACAATATTGAGTGAGAATCCAACGGGAGCAATGGCAATTGTAATTTGCCTCCATTGGAAGGGTATATAATCAAGGCAAATCACGGACACTTCCTAAAGATCGTCAAAGAGAACGGTAAAACGGTGAGTACCACGACCAACGAACAGAAGAGTCCCCAAATCAAAGGTTCGAATTAGGGTTTTCCTTCTCCCAAGGTAGAATCGCAAGTCAAAGATCAAGAACAAGGAATGGTGTGCGACAAGTGTAAGTTTCTCTAAATTCGCTATCAATTTTCCGAAAATTTCTGTTTCTTTTATTAAAAAAATGGCGAAAAAATAGAAATTTGAGTGAATTATGCAGTTTTTGAATTCCGATTGATAGTAATTTTGATATTTTTATTAATTTGTTTGATGAAATTTGTTGAATTAACAGGCGAGAAGAAGCTTTCGAAGGTGATAGTGCCGGACAAGTGGAAGGAAGGTGCCAGTAACACCACCGAAGGCGGTGGCCGGAAAATCAACGAGAACAAGCTCCTCTCCAAGAAGAAAAGGTCGGTCCTCTTTTTTATTTGATTTTATGTCTCTGTATATATGTCTGAATTTCAAATTTCTACATGGGTTTTTGTTTAAATTGGGTTTAGCATATGATCAAGAATATTTTTTTTAATTAAAATTTATAAGAGTGGTCTGCTGTCTGCAATCAAACCTTAGATTAGTTAGCTAGTTCAGGGCTGGGAATTGGACTTGAAAATAACCTTTTATTTAACGCACCGGATGGATAATAAACAGTATGTCTCGTGGTTTTGTGAAATCGAGGTGTTGCAAATTGCGTAGAGGACTTGTGTAGGCTATTGCAGAGACTAGAAAGGCATAAATTTCATGTAGTTTCAGCATAGTCTCCTCTAGTAGTTGTTACGTCTTTGATCGGTTGATGAGGATGCACAAAACAAATTCATGATTCGCGTATACACTAATGGTTTAAGTACCCCATTGCTGTTTCTCGAGTTTTTTGTGATACAAGTTGCGTCTTTGATCAGTTCATGAGGTTGCACAACCGCATTCATGATTCATGTGTACAATACCCCATTTCCGTTTCTTGAGTTCTTTTATATGCAGATTTTTAATGTGATGTATCACATGGGATCCTATTCAAATTTTGTAACTTCAGTTTCGTTCTTTTGCGTGCAGGTGGACTCCTTATGGAACTACTAAGTGCATCATTTGCAAGCAGCAAGTACACCAGGATGGCAAATACTGTCACACATGTGCTTACTCCAAAGGTAGTGTTTCGATTTGTTGATCTAACTAGTTTGGTAGCTTTTGTTATTGCGGGAAAGTCTGATGTATGTGATGTTATGCAGGAGTTTGTGCGATGTGCGGGAAGCAAGTTCTTGACACCAAGCTTTACAAACAAAGCAATGTATAAGGCAAATCAGATGTTTGGTCGACGCAGTCTATTTGGCGCGATGACTCATAGAAAACTTGTTGATTTCGTATAATTGGTACTCATCCCGGGACCCTGGTCATCAAGCGAGAGCATTTACCCATATTTGTAATTTTCGGATGTGAATTTAACATTTAGCTTGTGAACTTTTGAATGCAAGTTGTAACATTGGGTCCAAATGCCATATGACATTTTTCTTACTGCGCGTGTTGCGATAATTCAACAATCGCATTGTTTCGTAAAAACTGTCGGTTTGCAAAGTTCTAAAAATTCAACAGTAAAAATAAACATCCAACGATCGAAATTAAAATTCAACGGCTAAAATAATTTAAAAAAATATATATTTAACTCAAATTTCACCCAAAAACTCCATAAATACCCATTCATTTGGTCATACATCCACACAAAATCAATTTTTTTCCCTTTCCTCATCCAAATTTCATTCTTCCTTATTTTCATTCTTCTTCTACCCACTTCCAAATTTTCCTCCTTCTTCTATATTTTTTTCAAGATGCAAAAAAATAGTACAAAATTACCGAATTGGTTTAAAGATGAAGATATAGCTTTGTGCAAGGCATGGATCAATATTAGCAAATTGATCATACTTTATCGAAATTTAAATATTTTTAGGTATAAATGTTCAAAAAATTAAGCTACGTGAATCTAAACAAATTTTTTTTTTTAAAGTTAACGGAAAAAAAAATTAGGCTAAAACGATATTTAACAACTTTTTGGCCTAAAATTTGAGCCACACCATTGGAGAGAAAACACAGTTTTTGGCCAAAGGCCAAAATATATTATTGGTCATAAACCACTATTGGAGTTGGACTTATGGAGCATGTAAAACATCTTGTGAAAACTCGAGGGTTGTTTGGTATTCTTCTTGGATTCAAGTTTTAGTTTTCAAAAATGATGGATGTAACTAAATTACTTAGGTCTCATTAGTTTCCAAATCAAAAAATTGAATCATGAAGCTCAAGATTTCTTTTGAACGTACGTAGTAAATTTACAAGACAAGAAAGTAAATATTTTGGATACACACGAAACAACCAATTGACTTTGTTGTTTATTGACTAGTTGAGTATGTAGAGGACCAATACTTCTCGATTTCTTCTGCTGTTCTTCCCGGAATCCTCCCAGCAATCAAAGCCCACCTCTCCCCGACAAGATTGTACATTCTTATGATAAGTGCTTCCTCGTCCTCGGAGAATTGAAGCTCAGATTTTTCTGTGCTTTTCTCTGAAATAAACAACTCAAAATTACCCGAGACCAAACTAGAAACTAAAACCGAAATAGTTATCAAACCGGCCTTGAGATTTTAATGCATGGTTGTAACTATGAAACATCTCCAAGCCAGTGTCAAAAAACCCTTTTTTTACAGCATTATCGTAAGGCTATTTGCTAGCAGAAAGGAGGAGGCTGCAAAAGGGCGAAACGCACGTAGATGGAACAAACCGAAAGAAAAACAATACCTTGAGAGTCCGAGAAAGTGTCATCCGAAGAAGAGTGCTCGGAGTCTGCCATCTCGCGTAGATTTCTTGATGAGAATTATGTCACCGAAGAGCCAATAGGATAGGGTGCTATGTCTATTTGTGGCAGTGGAGCCGCTTATGTACTGATTTAGGCATGAGATTTGAGTCTTGGTGATGATATTTGAATGGTAGTTGAATCTAGGCATGTCAAGGAACAGGAAATCCCAATCTCCGTCGACACGAAAATTATACGATGTGACTCTATTCATTAATCTGTCACGCTTAAGACCAATCAATAACGAGATAGTTATATATTATCGGATATATCAAGTTCAAATAGCCACAGAACGAATTCAGATCAAAATCCGATCCATTGAAATAATAAGTTGAATGGAAGTTTGGATGTATACAAGTTTGACCGGTAGCTGCATTGGTTGCCGGAGGGAAATTAGCTTGTTGCCACGCAGCTTTATATGTGTCTGTATATACATCAGTAAAACGTCGTCCTCTGTGTGTTGTGACCGCAGAATAAAAGAATATCTAATTAGGAGGGTCCCCTGCAAAACACAGAGGATGAAAAGCTTGGTTTTTGAGTTTTAAGCCAATTAAAAAGAGCCTTTCTTTTTCGTTTGGTTGTTTGGAGGATAGCTATGAAGCACTGGTACGGGAGCGGGAGATAGGATTCGGGAGCAGAGGGTTCGGCGATTTGTAAAACTCTAAGGTTCCTAATTTAGGAGCGGCAAGGATTCGGCAATTAAAATAAAATATAATTAAAATATTCAAAAAAATGGCCCACTTAAGCTAATAGAATCATTGATGACTTTCCAGTTTCAAGAAGTATTATTATTTATAGAAAAAAAAAGGCTTCAAATCCCTGACTGAGAAACAAAACATCACAATCCATCTCTCTTGCGGAGAAAGATGGCTTCAGATCCAAAGGTTTGTGTATTAGAAGAGGTAGCGAAGACGGGAAATCACAACGAGAAAGATGGAGGATCGACATAGGAGAGGAGACTCCTCAAGCTTCTGTCGATGAAAACTTGACCCACCACCACCATCCTAATCGGCAAAACGGGTAGCGGCAGCCTCTGGCGATTTGGAGCCGCTCCCTCAACTGCTCCAAGCAGCTCTGAGCCGTACCTAAGCCGAATCCAGACGATTCCAGGTGAATCCTGCCGCTTCCGCTCCGGAAGTGCGATTCGGCACCTAAATCACAACCAACAAGGACCAGGATACAAGAAGCTAAACACGCATGACACCGACATCTACCAACATTTGTTCGTATGAATAACATTTACCTTCAAAATACCTTGAGTAAGCGGATTATCCATTCCAATCCAATCCAATCCTAAAGACCAAACGAGGCCTTACCCCTGTTGGATTAATAAGGTCTAACAATGCTTTCCAAAAAATGAACGTGAGGTCCAAAGTCGTTAACAAAACCACGCAAACATTAACTTTCCAACTCGACTAACAGAGTCGTGAGCCGATGCCCCGATGCACGACGCTAGCAAAATTCAAACTCGGATGCCAATATCCGAGCAGAGAAGTACTGAAAATGTAGCTCGTGTTTTCAATACTCAACAGCATCTCTTCTTTTGGGTGTGGTCTCTGGTTTTCGGGTAAATGCCGGGTGCCAGAGTGACGCTTGCCATTGTTGAGTCGGATACCTTCACTCCAATATACCAATCTCCCTCCGTTGCCGGATAAAAAATTCAGGAACTAAACTAAAAACCAGAACTTTCACTGCCTTGATTTTGCTCTGATATGTCTTGCTCCGTTGCTCGCCGGAATTCGAAGCACGGCTTGAAAAGCCAGCATCGTATCAAAGGTAGGTCCAATTCAACCAACATAAAACACACAACTAGAAGCAAACCATTCACAAACACAACACCATGCAAGCAAACAAATTAAGCCCAGAAATTTTCAACAAATTTGGAAAACGAAAATTATTAAAAACCAGAACCGAATTTATTTATAAAAACATAGTAGAAGAAAAACCAAACTTGTCCAAATGCCTCAACCAGGAGGCAGAAACAGTACCATCAAACTTAAAAACAATAAATGAAAAACATAAACACTTCCTCCAACGGAAACAGATAGCAGAAGGTCATCGGCCACATCCGGCACTTAAAAACCACCACGGAGACGGAGGACAAGGTGAAGGGTGGACTCCTTCTGGATGTTGTAATCAGCCAGGGTCCTTCCATCCTCCAACTGCTTTCCAGCGAAGATCAACCTCTGCTGGTCCGGAGGGATACCTTCCTTGTCCTGGATCTTTGCCTTCACATTGTCGATCGTGTCCGAGCTCTCCACCTCCAAGGTGATGGTCTTTCCTGTCAAGGTCTTCACAAAGATCTGCATACCACCCCTCAGACGCAGCACCAGGTGAAGGGTCGACTCCTTCTGGATGTTGTAGTCCGCCAACGTGCGGCCATCCTCAAGCTGTTTCCCGGCAAAGATCAGCCTCTGTTGGTCTGGTGGGATCCCCTCCTTGTCCTGGATCTTGGCCTTGACATTGTCGATGGTGTCCGAACTCTCAACCTCCAGGGTGATGGTCTTTCCAGTAAGGGTCTTCACGAAAATCTGCATACCACCACGGAGACGCAACACCAAATGGAGAGTGGACTCCTTCTGGATGTTGTAGTCGGCAAGGGTTCGGCCATCCTCGAGCTGCTTTCCTGCAAAGATAAGCCTCTGCTGGTCTGGTGGGATACCCTCCTTATCTTGAATCTTGGCCTTCACGTTGTCAATGGTGTCGGAGCTCTCCACCTCAAGGGTGATGGTCTTCCCGGTGAGGGTCTTGACGAAGATTTGCATACCACCGCGGAGACGGAGAACCAAGTGAAGGGTCGACTCCTTCTGGATGTTGTAGTCGGCTAGGGTCCTGCCATCTTCAAGCTGCTTTCCGGCAAAGATCAACCTCTGCTGGTCTGGGGGGATGCCTCCTGTCCTGGATTTGGCCTTGACGTTGTCAATGGTGTCGGAGTTGACCTCAAGCGTGATAGTCTTGCCGGTGAGGGTCTTGAGCCAAAATCTGCATGCCACCATTTGGAGACGGAGCACCAAATGGAGGGTTGACTCCTTTGGATGTTGTAGTCAGCTAGGGGTCCTTCCGTCCTCCAGCTGCTTTCCGGGCAAAGATCAACCCTGCTGGCCTTGGGGATAGCCTTCCTTGTCCTGGATCTGGCTTCCTGACGTTGTCGATGGTGTCGGATGACTCCACCGAGGGTGATGGTCTTGCCGGTGAGGGTCTTAACGAAGCACGGTATACCGCGAAGACGGAGCACCAAGTGAAGGGTTGACTCTTTCTGGATGCTGTAGTCTGCGAGGGTCTGGCCATCTTCGAGCTGCTTTCCGGCGAAGATCAGACGCTGCTGGTCTGGGGGATCCCTTCCCTTGTCCTGATCAGCCTTTGACGTTGTCGATGGTGTCGGGATGACTCCACCTCGAGGGTGATGGTCTTTCCAGTAAGTGAGTTTTCACGAAGATTTGCATCTACAGAAACCAAAATATCATAAGAATAAGCATAAACAATCAATCTCCCTATGGATCATAATTAAGAATTACAAAACGAAATCAGATTAAAAAAACCCTAATTTGGAAATTAAAGCATAAGAAATCAAAGGTACTATTTTTATTCAAGAAAAAGCCCACCTTTTATACAACCAAAATATTAACAGCCGTTTATCAGGTAAGGAAAAGACCCCAATTCTTAAACTTAAAAATCACAAATCAAAACACCATTTTAATCCAAAAATTAATCAATTTATTCCCACAATTTAATACGGGAATAAAAAATAATTAGCATAATTAAATTGATCAAACACAAATCTCATATTAGATATCGGATACAGAATAAAATCTAGTTATCAAAATTGATAAAAAAGCTTATAATTTACTTTCAATTCGAAAAAGACATGCAGATCAGTGAGATATAATACAGAAAACCCCAAAATTCGTAAAAATTGAACATCAACATCACAATTCCAGGCAAATTTTCTTTCCAAGTCTTTGCACTCGCATCCAAATAGTCCAAAACCCCAACATCATAGCCAAAACTAACAAATTTAACAGATCCAATCGATTAATCATAAATCTCGAACATCAACCAAATCAAAACACAGAATTTCCAATTTTCCTACACTTTCCTAGCAACCAAACAAGAAATTAACAGGAAAACAAGAGAGAAAGAACACACCTTGAAAGGCTTGAAAGGCTGAGGAGGCTTCGAGAGAAAATTTTTCTGATTGTTGAGAAGCAAAACGATTGGGCAATTGTGAGGGAAAGGGGGAGGCGGAGGCCTGGATTTACAGCAATAGAGAGGGAGACTTCGTCACGGAAATGGAGTTGGCGTGACAGAGGTCCACTTTTATTTGAAGGACACGGGATGGAAGGAGGTGCCGATGCCGCGGGTTAAACGGCAAAGCTTGGTATCTAGTCCTTTTCCTTTGATAATATCAAAGTCCGTGACCTCAAACGACTCAATCATGCACGGGTCCCTTTACGGCGTTATCTTCGAGATTAAGTATTTTTACGTTTTTGTCCACTTGCCTTCGGATTATTACACACATGATTGCTAATCACCAATCATTCGTATTATCGGCATATTACGGAAATAAATGACTGAAATTAAAATAAAAAGTTTAAATAGCTATAGAAATTAAATTTAATTGTCAAGGCATTTAGGTCGTTTTGTCGTCCACTCTGACCGGACTATATTTTCTGACTGACCGGATCGGAAGCTTGACCGAAGGCTTGGGCCTGGACAGGGGTGTACCGACTCCATGTTTGGTGTCGCATCTGGACTAAGCAGAAGCCGGACTTGCCAAAAATAAGTGATTTAATTCATGTTCGCATACAGATCTAGACTAAAATAATTATTTTATTATTTATATTATAAAGTGTAATTATTATTACATCATTAAATTTTATTCAACTAAACTATTTTTCTACAACCTAGGAGTTCAAAGGGAACCTAACGCCCTTTTTATTTTTATTTCAAAAACTACAAAACAAGAAATAAAAAGCAAACGAAATTAAACTATCGCACAAGAGAAGTTTTGACTCTAATCTCGATACACATGGTACAAACAATGAGATCATACATCATGAAGATTCATCTTCCTCCACGTTTGCTCTCGCCTTGTCTCAAGGGAGTGGCTTCGAGTATTCCATGCCGCTATCCGACACGAGATATTGACGAGACACTCCCGACTCCTGTGGGAATGAGCTTGTTACCGGATTTGCCGAGGTGTTTCATTTCTATAACACAATAGCCACCACTGGGAAGGAAACACAAAAGAGGAGAGAGAGCCGCTCTTCCAATCCCGCTTACAATCATCCGAGGGCCATCCAACATTCGGCAACCTCTCACACATTTTCTCGGGTGTTTGTTGGAAGCCGATCAGTGTGGCAAAAGTGCATGTGCACGATATAACCAGCGGACAAAAGCAAAACGGTCTAAGTCCACAAACACCAAAAACGATAACAAAGAGGAAATCTAAAAAGAGTGCTGATTAAAACAAAGCAGCTAAAACAAAGAGTCATTTCTTCACCATATCTTTGGAGATACAGAGCAGCCTAAATAAAGAAAAAGAATCTCGTGATTAAATGGGCAGTTGAAACAAAAGCAAATTTAAAACAAAAGAGAGCCTAGCCTCTCTTTCTCTCTCTAACTTCGAGATACTACGCCATTTCTTCTAACTCTATTTTGATGTTCAGGGCTCCATCAACATCCAACATCAAGTATCTTCTTTCGTTTATTTTTTTTAATGTCTCTCCCATACACACACACACAAAGACACACCGCACTCACGACTCACCCTCACCCTCCCGCACACACACACACACGCACACTCACACTCACTCACTCACCCTCACCCTCACCCTCTACACAACCTACACACACTCACCCCTCACCCTCACCCTCTCGCACATTAATTAGTCCAAATTAATTTAACGCTCTATTTTTTACAAAATACTACTTCATATCTTTGTCCGAAAACACGTAAATTACACAAACACAAAGAACCTAAACACAAGCACTTTAAACAAACCTAAATATTACCATTTTTCCATCAAGTAAGACAATTTCAAAACCAAATAAAAGAACCCAAAGATAAAAGACGATGTAACTTTCAATTCAACACCAACTAAATCCAACGAGACACAATAATTTGCACTAAAACAATTCCTCATATACACAAAGAACAACCAAGGTTTCGAATTTCAAAACCAGAGAAACATATGCACCATAATTCTATTTCTTCTTATAAACCATGTAAACCATTAGAAAACAAAAGAACCCGTGACATAAGACGATGATTTAGCACTTAGCATGAACCCAAATTAGGGTTCCTCCTAAAAGATTAACAAATCAAAATCCATTCAAATATTTGCTCACAAACAACCATCCATGAATCAGACAATACTAATGGGAAACAAATAAATCACACAAGAATTTAATTAAATCAAGTAAAGGATAAGACAGGGAGGAGAAAGCGAGGAAGGAGGGAGCTACAGATCAAAATTTTCAATTGAAATCAGCAAAGGATTTCAGAGCGTTTGCCAATTTTCGCTCACCCTCTCCTCAACCGTGACACATCCCGATCCCACGAGCTGTGTGTCTAGTGCCGCCGACACGCCGGTTAGCGTGACGAAAGCCAAAAAGAAAATTTAAGAAAAAGGATAGAATATTGAATTAAACAAGAGTCGAGTGCACCTGAGTGTGCCTACAATAAATAATAGAATACACAAGAAGCAGGATACAAATTTACTGGCCACAAACGAGAAAATCCCTACATTGTCATACCACCGGCCATCGACGGCCGCAAGCTCCCAAACCCAACTAACTCCGGAGGGGCTAAAACATAACGGTGAGGTCAAAAAGCAAAGTTTGATAACCGTTGTTTTAAAAGTTTAGTAACCCTCGTTTGAAAACAAGTATAATTTGAGAAAATACGTCATACCCGTAGGCATGGACCTCAAAAATAATTTGCCGTGAAACATGCGTACTTTCGCTAATAATGTACCGACATTTGCTCACCCATATGTAAACACACATGCCCAAGGGGCTAAATCCCACAATGAACAAGCTAGGTATACAAGTAATACGCCGAGTACTACAATGACGCGAGTCTAGCGCTGTCGTGCACAAAGTGGCGTCACACAAGTCCGAGTTGCCTAGTGCAACCTAAGACAAAGGCTAGTACCTACAATGGATCCAAAGATGCGTAACCCGCACCGACAGACTACTCCTGAAACGTCAAGGCTGGGGTCCTAGCCACAAGACTGGGTACTACTCCGGGGTGTATACATCTACCTACGAGCAACGCATAAAAACATGTATGGTAAAAAAGATAATACGAATGTTCTACCTCCAAACATTCGTAATGATATGCAACTACGCTAACAGCTAAAGAAAGCGCTGAAAACCATACGTATATACATTTATCAAACAAAGACCCACTCACTACTCGTAGGTAGCGGCCGATGTACCCCGTCCCGGGTAGCCTCCCGTGAGTCCTCTGGATAGGCCCCACCTATATTAGATATCACCGGTACAATGATTAAAACTCATAAAGGTCACTAATTAACGAATTAATTACACCTATCCCTCGATTGTAATTGAGGTCTAAAACACTCAAAATTAACATGCATACTACCCCGAGGTAGTACACGTCGTCACGAGTCGAATACGTGAAAACAGATTCAAAAAGAACCTCCCACGCGCCTCACGCGGCGGCGCTGGAAGGTCGGGAGCCTGGCGTGGCTCCACCGCGCAAATACGCGGGGCGCTCACGCGCGAGCCGGGCACAACCGAGCCGGCCACCGTCAACTCGCGGCTCATTGCCGTGGGCCAACACGGCGGGCCTGCTGCCAACGCGGCTTGGGCCAAGCCGGTTCGGTCCATGTCAACACGCCAAGAAGTCCTGGGCTCGGCCGGCTGACGCGCAAGGCCGGCCCAACTCCGTGGGCCCGATGACGCGCACCTCAAGCCATCTCCGCCAGATTCCAAGCGCGCCGCCGCCGCCTAACTGGAAAAAGTGGCCGTACGTTGTCGATGGTGTCGGATGACTCCACCTCGAGGGTGATGGTCTTTCCAGTAAGAGTTTTCACGAAGATTTGCATCTACAGAAACCAAAATATCATAAGAATAAGCATAAACAATCAATCTCCCTCTGGATCATAATTAAGAATTACAAAACGAAATCAGATTAAAAAAACCCTAATTTGGAAATTAAAGCATAAGAAATCAAAGGTACTATTTTTATTCAAGAAAAAGCCCAATTTTTATACAACCAAAATATTAACAGCCGTTTATCAGGTAAAGGGAAAAGACCCTCAATTTTTAAACTTAAAAATCACAAATCAAAAACACCATTTTAATCCAAAATTAATCAATTTATTCCCACAATTTAATACGGAATAAAAAATAATTAGCATAATTAAATTGATCAAACACAAATCTCATATTAGATATCGGATACAGAATAAAATCTAGTTATCAAAATAGATAAAAAGCTTAATTTACTTTCAATTCGAAAAGACATGCAGATCAGTGAGATATAATACAGAAAACCCCAAAATTCGTAAAAATTGAACATCAACATCACAATTCCAGGCAAATTTTCTTTCCAAGTTCCTAATTTCGCATCCAAATAGTCCAAAACCCTAACATCCTAGCCAAAACTACCCTAAATTTAACAGATCCAATCGATTAATCATAAATCTCGAACATCAACCAAATCAAAAACACAGAATTTCCAATTTTCCTACACTTTCCCAGCAACCAAACAAGAAATTAACAGAAACAAACAGGAAACAAGAGAGAAAGAACACACCTTGAAAGGCTGAGGAGGCTGAGGAGGCTTGGAGAGAAAATTTTTCTGATTGTTGAGAAGCAAAACGATTGCAATTGTGAGGAAAAGAGGAGGCGGAGGCCTGGATTTATAGCAATAGAGAGGGAGACTTCGTCACGGAAATGGAGTTGGCGTGACTAAGAGGTCCACTTATTTAGCGACACGTGGATGGAAGGAGGTGCCGATGCCGCGGGTTAAACGGCAAAGCTTGGTATCTAGTCCTTTCCTTTGATAATATCAAAGTCCGTGACCTCAAATGACTCAATCATGCACGGGTCCCTTACGGCGTTATCTTCGAGATTAAGTATTTTTACGTTTTTGTCCACTTGCCTTTCGGATTATTACGATCGCTAATCACCAATCATTCGTATTAATGGCATATTACGGAAATAAATAACTGAAATTAAAAATAAAAGATTTAAATAGCTATAGAAATTAAATTTAATTGTCAAGGCATTTATAGTATTGAAGTTACACCTAAAAGTAAATTTCAAATTTTATTTCTAAAGCACCATGTACTTTGTTTTAAGACTATTCATTTAGCTTTATCAATGATTTTATTCACGTAACACATTTTTTTGTTCAAATTGTGATTTATTTTTTAATTTTTTGTTCGAGTTAAAGATAGGGCACTACGGCTACTATGATGTTCTATCTTATATTAATTCTTTTAAACTAATTAAGTTTTTGGTTTGCAAAATTAAATGTACCAAGTTGAACTAATTAGATTAGCTTAAAATGGTTGTGCACCGTTTGATGTTGTTTATAAATGTTGAAACTTCATTTGCATTGTACGTATTTTTAATTATAATAGTATCATGTTATTGATTAACAAATTTGTATTATATTTGTATACATGTATTGTCAGACCTTCAATTAATGAGAGCAAAATTTAGTATTAGGTATTAAACAACATTACCCATTGAGGATGAGGTGGTGCCAAAAGAAGCATAGTATTGTATTCCAAGGGGGGTGGGTGGCTCCTTTTTTTTTGGTCCAAAATGTGGCTGGCTGGCTGGCTCTTATTTTATGAAAGTGGGCAATTATTATGTTGGGTTGGGACCAACCATATTGGATGTATCCAATGCACTTCCTTTTGGTCAAGAGATACAAAAAGTTGTTGATCGAAAATGGGTAGAGTTTTAACTCAAGTTTGCTTTTTCGTCTTTAGTTTGAGACAAGAAATTAGCAAAAATACGAATAATTTTCTGGTTAAAAACGTTGAAAAGACTTGTGTCATTTGATCGTGGGGATTGGCTACAGTGCTCACAAGCATTGAATGCTTATACCGATTTCACCCTCTTTTCCTCCCACTCTCCTCCCTCCTCCCTCCTCCCTCCTCCCTCCTTTTAACGGTGAGATCGGTGTGAGCATCCAATGCTTGCGAGCACCGTAGCCTACTCCTTGATTGTGGGTAAGGGTGAGTTGAAATGTCTTTAATCTTTCAAGGCCTCACTCGAAATTTGTCTTACTCTTCGGAGTGCGAGATACCTCAAGCTTCGACAAAATAAAAAAAAATTAACCGTTTAGAGTTATACTTGACTTCAAATATGGTAGTGCAAGTTATATCAACATTTGTCGAGATAGTTTTAATCAAAGTCAAATATGGCAATGCATTTAGCTCCTTAGTAAAACTCAAAGAATCACTTGGATGTTCCCCCTTTGAAGGCTGTAGTTGTTTTATATATGCCCTCCAAATACTTGATAAAATGTCTGAAAGAGTTTGGTAGCAGAACAGGGCTTAGCATACTTTGCGTGCAGCAACGTCCCCCCGCGCCCCCTTTTTTGTTTTTAAACAACCTCAGTCCTACCAAGGCTCAATGAAATGCCAATTTGCATACTATTCGGTTCAAAAAATTTTGTGCAGTGCTCGTACTCTGACCCTTCAATAATATTTCGTGGATCCGCCGGGTATCCCTAATGCAATTTACCACTAGAGTTACTTTAAAAGCAAGGTAAGATCATGCTATATATCTGGACAGGTACTCTTATTCCTACTATATAACTCCAAATACTGTTTGGATACTCATCCTCGTTTAGGGGTGGGCATAAAACCGTTCCAATATGATCCATTAATATGACAATTTGGTTTGGTTTTCATTTAAAACTTGTTTGGTATCTTTTTTGGATTCAAATTTTTTGAATTGAACCTAACAATATTTAGAATTTAAATCTATTTAATATTTCCAGATAACCTGTTGCAGAATAACAAGAAAAAAAATGTGATCAATTTAATGTTACCCTCAAGTTACGTAGCAACTTGGAAAAGAAGGGTTTAGGAAAATCATACTTAAGAAATATAATCACATTACTAATTATTCCCAATTAAAAAAATAAAAATCATGATAACAAAATGAAAAATGTTCTATCTCAATTAGCTTAATCTAGGATCCACCGGTAACGCTACCATTAAAAATCTCTATAGTATCACCCTGCCCAACCTGATGCCACCGAAACGACCTGTCGTCCTCCATCACATTCTGCTTATAGATGAAGAAATAGCTCTCTTGCGGCAAATGAAAGTTCATTTGCCTTTGGTGCAACCTCTGCAGCTCCTTCCTCAGCTCCCCTACATTATCCAATGGGTTCACTTCCACCGCAACCTTCTTCGTCCCGCACTTTGTCAACACCATAAGCTTCAGCTTATTCCTCGACCCCATTCCGCCTCCGCCGCCAACTCCGGCCCCACCCATTGCCACGGGTGAGGGCGCATTGGCTGTAGGGGCTGGTGACAGTCTCAAACTCACCTCGATCTCCGCATTGTCTGAAAGCTCACATTCGCGCAACGAGCGATGATCGTGCAACTCGTTTCCAACTGCATGAAGCACCAAACGATTAATCGGAACGGACTGATCCATGGCTTGGATTTTCTCTTTTAGCTTGGAGACGGTGTCGTGTACGTCCATTTCAATAGGGACATGCATTTTGGACGTGGGGGTCTTCACGTTGAGCAGGATTCTCTTAGGCTTGTCCTCCACGGCCTTCACATTGTTATTACAATTACTATTGTTCGTCGGTTTATCGGATTCAGATGCGACGAGAAGTTGGATGCGGGAATTGTTGTAGATGTCGCAGTATGCAACGTCGCGTTCGTCGTCGAGGACTTGGCCATTGAAGACTAGGGTTTGATGGGAAATGGGAATGCCTTGGTATTTCTGAACCTTCTCTTTGATCTCGAGAACGGTGTCGAAGTAACCAACTTCAATGGTGAAGGATCTTCCTCTCTGGAGCTCAAAAATAACATCCATTACCAGGAATCAGATATCAGCTAGGGTTTTGGTAGGGGAAAGTTCTTTTCTTTTATGTATATATATATGTGTGTGTGTGTGTGTGTGTATATATGTATGTAATTTGTGCATATAAAAAGGCGACGATATAAATGTGTTGTAACTGCATCCGATTTGCATGTTGTGATTCTTTTAAGGGGTTCAAATTTTCTGGATTAATGAGAAAGAATCAAAGAACGTTATCCATTTAGTATGTGATCTTCACGGATTTTCAGGTTTTAATGTTTCAATTTTCAAATGTTTGTGGTTATCTGCTACAGCCTTACAGGGACGGATTAGAATTGAATCCAAAAAATTAACCATTTCGGTTGGTAATTATTTTTAATTTTAAAAAAAATGAAATTGAAAACAAAAAAAAGTAATTTTATTTTTGAATAAATGTGTTTTGAAAATTAATTAGGGACCGCTTGATAAATGAATCAATTGCAATCTCAATCTTTCTGCCGAAGATTACTGCTTGCGATTCCATGTTAAATTTGGTCAACGTACGTTTTAAACTTTTTCAGTGCTCAATTATATTGATTAAAAATGGGTTTAAAAAATCTCTCATGCATCCAATGCACAATCTCATGTGACGTCATGGGTTTAAAAATAAATTCCTCCATAAATTGGTGTAAATTTGGTGACCAATTAGGACCCTATATCCTTACCCAATGACAGACCAATAACAATTCAACACATGACTCCCTTGTTTTCGAAAGAAGGGGTACGTCTATGTCCCATTTGGTTGGATCAGAATATAGAGTACTAAACGTGAGAAAAAAAAATCAAATGAACACAAGATTTCAGCAGTCTTTTACTGCAACTTTTTTTTTTCTTGCGAGAATGGGGGCCAAAAGTAAACAACTACCCTACAACTGGTCCGGGCGGTGAGATTTAATTGTGACGGTGTGACCGTCACACTAAAAAAATATCTCGAGCCTCGAAAAAGAAGAGGGGAAAAAAAATGCTCAGTATGCTTGAATTTAAAGAGTGGGCTAAGAACATGGTAGTCAAAGTATACACAAGATTTCAGGAGCCTTGAACAGCATACAGCTGAACATTTCGCGGCCAAACTTGACCGTAAACATCCTTCTTATTATACCGCCGGTCCCAAGACCAAGGCACATCTGCCGCAGACATAAAAAGAAATAAGCCGAATGAAAGATGGGAATGGAAAAAGAAGAAATGTAAGAACAGACTACCTTCGGCGGTGTATGGCTGAGGAGGGAGTTCATAAGGCACAGGCAATTTGATTACTTCAGATGATGAATCTGTATTCCTGTTTCCTTGCCAGTTCAGAGTCGCGAGTGTTGTTCTCGATGCTTCACAAGTTTCTGACCGCCCGCATTTATCCTGAAACTCATTTGAATTAATATCTTTATACTCCATTTATGTCCCCCTTCCTTTCTTTTAACATCTCAAGTGTGATACTAATCAAGTATTTACGTATCGTGTGTAAAACGGCCAGGATGTAGCTATTACCTTCGATGGAACCCCATTACCAGTACAAGAAAACCCAAAACTGCATGTTTGACGTGGTAGAAACAGCACTCCCAGCTGTAATGAGCCACACAAATAAATAAACATACATCAGAAAAGCTTTGGCAGGAGCAGATGATGAAGCAAACTATATACAGAAATATATAACGACACATATCCTTCAACATATTGACACCCATTAGGTCCTCGTATGATTAGACGGGCTGTAACTTGTATTTGAAAAGTTGACAAATTTCTTGTTGGATGTACATCTCAAGTAAACTTCAGAATAATGTATTAACTGAGCAAATGAAAGGAATCGATTTCGCTTGTTACTGATATCAAGTCTGTCTTCTAGACGAAAGGATTCTGACAAACCTACCTCATAAGAACGGATCATCAACTGCGAGTTGTTCTTCTGGAGAGCTCCCCAGGCAGCCTTGCTAAGATTTGCTGAAGTCAGCAAAAACCAACTGTTGGGAAAATGTTGAAATTCACAGTTAGTGCTCAAATCTAGTATGACTGTGTGGGTATGCTACTAAATATTTTTAAACATAAAACCCAAAAAAACACAATCAATAGGGTCCAAAATCTTACGCAAGTTTCTGACCATTATAACGCGCGAATGTTTTTATATGTGGCATTGCACGACTGAAATGAAAAGGCACAACTGTAAATCAATTTATAGGTTAATGGTAAATTGAAAAATAAAGAAGGAATATAATCAGTTAGAAAATTAAAAATTACAAGTAATACGTTTTTCCAACTAAACATTTCAGAGTCAAAGATTTCAATGGAAAGGTGAGAGAAAGAGACCAGCGGCCAGTATGGCTTGCCCTCCATTTTGCCCAGTACTTTTTCAAGAACTCTTTCTCCACATTCTTTAGTGGACTTGGAACAGCATTTCCAGCTGCATAACCCTGGAAAAACCAATAAAAGAAAAGCAAATGAAACCAGGACGCAGAATCACAATGTACACCCAAAGACCACGGGATAGACGGATGTCTCTATTGCCATATGCTAACGCTCATTTACGACTTTAAGGAATTTGTCCAAGTATATCCAATATTTCAACTGTTTTTAAGTAATTTGCATGACATATAACCTTGGCCATACTACATTAGATCTATCAAGGTTTATCCATGTA
>CM031080.1:44510792-44535603 GCA_018257905.1 Gillenia trifoliata | reverse complement strand
AATCGGGCTTTACCTCAACATGCCACTGAAGGCTTCCATCCTTTCCAAAAGAATTCGCCGGCATGTCAATCCCTGGCCCGACCCAAATTATTATTATTTTTATTTGTTCAGTTTAGGATTTATGGTTCTTTTGAACAATATAGCCTCGTTTGTTACAGCGGATTAGCTCGGATTAAATTAACTTTAGAGGCTAAATTGAATGATTTGACTTGAACTAAGTAAGATAACAATTGTGAAACATTTGATGCAGTATCGAACTAAGCATCAGACTAAAATACTTTTGAGACTCAAATATATTTTAAACATTTTTTATTCACTTTTTCATTTAAAAACCTATTGATTGTTCACCCCACCGTTAATTTCCCATTTTCTTTCCATTACATTCTAGGACCGACTCTTTTTTTTTTTTTTTTATAAAAACATTTTGGTCTTCTCTCTCTCAAACTCCATATATGCTGCAAATCTCCACCACCACCAACAATTTGTTCGTTTCATCCTTAATTAATAGATAGACCCATATGCAATCAGTACCACCAATTCACAAAATGGCAACAACAAGAACAATAGCAGCACCGTTTACAATAAACCCAGAAGGCGCGGACTGGCAGAGGAAGGAGGAGGAAGAGAGAGAAAGTTTAAAATTGCTGTGATTGCTTCGTTGAAGAAATTGTAAGTAAATCCAGGAGAGAGAGAGAGAGAGAGAGAGAGAGAGAGAGAGAGAGAGAGAGAGACGGATGGAGGGAGACGAAGAGAGAGTGAAGGAGGAAGGAAGGTAGGACAGAGAGTGAAGGAGGGAGGAAGATAGGAGTGGATTTTGAGAAGATGAAGCGAGGAGTTCTCAATGTAATGATGTGTAAAAGCTAAGAACCCTTAATACCGAGCTTCAAGTCGGGATTAGATAACACGTACCCTCTAGTGAGGTGCGGAAGAGACGCTAGTCAAGGCGACTCTCATTTAACTTAGTCCTTTGCCCAACCAAGCATGGGATTATAATCCCACTTAGTCTTCCCCCTTAAGGAGCTCTAACAAACTGAGCCTATGAGTAGAAAACATGATTCGCCCTATTTTGTAGATCGAATTAGTCCCTGTAGTTTGCGAAATTTTGAACAGTTTTTCATGTAAATTGAATTTTTAGGGAATACTATAGGCAGTTAGAGATTTTACGCGGAGAGCTAGCAAGATCGATTCCTGATAACCTCAATGTTATTTTGAACGAGAGGAGATTGCCCTTGAACCTCTTGGTTTAACATCTGTAGGTATGAAGTTTTTTTTGTAAACCCTAGCTTTTTACAAAAAACATTTTGAGCTAATTAAGATAATTATTATGTTATTTCCCTCGATCGGTAACATTAATTTGTTTTTTGTAATGATTTTGTTTTTTCGCAGGATTTTTTAGTTGTACTACATAGTTTTATTCAGTTGTAATTTAATTTGCTAAATTCCTGTCTTTGAAGTTAATTTGTGAAAGAAAGCAACAAAGAGCTATTTTCGATGCATTTTAACACTAGAAGAAAAAGGGGCAACAGCCACGGAAGTAATTCGATACGAAAATATGATCGTTATGCATCTGATATTCATCAAACTCTATTCGTTCTATCTATTTGATGAACTTTCATATATATTCGCGACTTATTGCCGATTTAAAAGAAGTGCAAGCTGTCTAATTGTATTCATCTGATATTCCTCGCCGTATCGTTTTCCATCATCTAGAACGTATGGATGGCTAGGCCAAGCAAACGAGTAATTTACTATCGACCTGTTCTTGCTGGCTCAATTCAGAGGTTGAATTGTATTAGTCTTCTAAGCAAGTGATAAGAACTAAATCGACGCTTCCAGCTAGTCTTGTTTAATTATTTCTAGGTCTGCCCTCCGCCAACAACCACAACGGCTATGGCTTTTACAGCTCCTGGTATGGCCAAAACTCAGACCAAGTTTATGCAATCGGACTTTGTATAGGTGATGTCACGGTGGAGGATTGCAGTAAATGCCTCAATGACTCCACGCACGCTCTCACGTATCAGAAGAGGGTAATTGGTGGGTATGACAAGTGTATGTTACACTACTCAAACAGAGCCAATATTTATGGCTTCATGGAAACTAGTCCTTCTTACTATATAAGGAACTTGCAAAACATATCGTCATCAGGCGTCGACGGATTCAATCAAGAGCTGAGGAAGTTACTGGACAACTTAAGAAGAGAAGCTGCAGCAGGTGGTTCTCTTCGAAAGTTTGCGTACGGGAACACAAGCTCTCCAACTTTCCAGACAATATTTGCAATTGCGCAATGCACGCCTGAAATATCCGAGCAAGCGTGCAATGACTGCTTGGTTGGTGCATTTGGGACTATCTCCCAATGTTGTCTTGACAATAGGAGCGAGAGTTGGTACACCCAGCTGTAACTTCAGATGGGAGGTGTTCCGCTTCTTCAACCTTACAACGATTGCACCACTTCCATCGCTGCCACCACTACCACCCCAAATATGATATATTTCCTCCTCCACCATCAACAAATAATCCAACATTTTTGGGAGCAACATTTTTATAATGTAAGTTAGCATCCGTTTTGATTCCTTCTTCAAGATTGACTGACCTTATTTTGGGATTAGATTTACATGATTTTTGTCTAGAAAATACCAAAGAGAGAGATTGTAAATGTAACTTAATTTGGCTTATTTTCTAAACAAATTGTAATTATTATTGAATTGAGTGATCTTGTAATTATTCTACAAGATCCCTAGTCAATTAAGGTTAGTAGTCCTATCTTTTAGGTAAGTCAAAGATTAAAGACAATTCCTTCAAGGATTCATGAGAGATCATAAAGAAATGAAGATTGCTTGAGAATCAATGATCAATCTCATCAAGTGATCGCTGGAGAATATCAAGAGATTTGAAGTAAAGATTACTTGATTCGCTAGGACGTTCTAGTTTAGCAAAAGCGTGTGAGGTATCCTATTTAAATAGGTCCTTCACGCACAAAGGAAGGGGCCTTTCGCAATGTGATATCTTCCATACTTGAGTTTAGAGAGCAAAAGAAGTCTTCCAACAAATCATTCAACATCTATTCAGCTGTGTGCATCAGACTTTCAAGATCGAGAGGACAAGGCTAGTTTGGTTGTGTACCTAAGTCTTGTACGAGTCTTGTAAAGTCTCTGTTATTTCCTTAGTGAATTTTTACTGGCATCTCTACCCAAGGATTTTTCCTCTCTGAGATTTTTCCCCTGCTAAAGCTCAACTCGTGTGTGTTCTTTTTTGTTTTGCACTGTCGTTTTTCAGTTTTTTGCATAGAACGAGACTGAACCTGATATTCAATCCTGCAGTCGGGTCTTGGGTATATTTTGGCTTTTCTGGACAAAAAATGGGAGTAATTAGTTTAGTGGGAGTTAATTGCATATTATTCTATCTTAATATTTCTTCTTGTTCTTCATTGTTACATCGTATGATTGAAATCACATATCAATCCTGCCTCATCTGAGATTTTAATTGAAGTTGTTTATCTTGATATTTCTTTTCATGTGTGTATGGAGATGAAGTACAAGAGTGGACTACAAGAGTGGTTGATCAAAATTGCCTGACAATTAATTAATATTAATTATATTTATTAATTATTAATTAATTTTCACATCCCCAAAGCCCAAACTCAAGATTGAGCCCAATTTTCCTCTCCATGGTTCCATTACTCCAATCACTTTGTAAGAGGTACAAAGCCTTATTAAAGAGTGGGAACTTTTTGGTGGTGATCAATGTGGGACAAAGTTTGGAATGTATTACTACTCAAACATCTCCAACAATGATAAATACAGATATGCTGGGAGAGTAAGGTGTGCAGCAATATCATCAATTATAGTAACTTTTCTTGCTCGTCGTAGTAACCACCATGTATTTTTCGATTACGTACAATCTAAGCCGAGCCGAAACGAACTAAGAAATAATCAATCTAGGCGGAGTGCCAGCCTTATTATCTTACATAACAGATTGACAATCGTATTATGACCAGTAAAGACTTGTCAGAATCGCATATTATTATTGATTGACTTTGTTGATAGAGAGAGTGCAGAGAACGAAAAGAGAAGTTGGCCCAGCCAACCACGGCACTCCTGTTCCAATCCGTGGTTTACTTTATTTCAATGGTTGAATTGTATTAGTCTCCCAATTAGCTGGTAAGAAGCTTCCTTATAATTCTAAGCCTAAAAGTTCTTTAAATATTTATTAAATGAGCACTCCGTCTCTATCAGCATCTTCAACTACAACAGTGTGAAACCTCGAAATATGTAGCAATTGATGCTACAACAAATGGGTGGCTTGGACTCATTCATGTGCAATCCAGCGGCTCCAAAAATTTGACACTTTGAAAGAGGAAAAATCGGTGAAACTGCTAGTAGGTAAACATAGATCCCACTTAATTCAACATTTGAGAAAAAAAAATTAGTGGCCCACTTTTGTTCCTCTCCGCTCTCGTCTCCATCTGCCATTTTTTTTTGGGTCAAACATATAGAAAAATTTTAAATGGTACAGTAATTGAATGGTTTAGATTAATTTACGGTAGATCTTAAATGAATGTTAAATTATTCAATGATACGTATCATTCAATATTACGTACTATCTGTTGTAAATAATTTATAACATGTGTTAAATGTGATTGTGTAAATCCTAGGTAGATATGGATTAGGTTATTCCGTTCTGTAAGGGATTAGTATCCTATTGTACTTGTACTTCTATTACTATAAATAAAGGCACCTGGTATGTGGAATAGATGAATTACATATTCCACATACACTACAGTTTCACCAAATTCTCTCTATTCTTCTCTTGCCGCACCCTTCACTAAAAACTGTCCACAACACGTTATCAGCACGCTCTTTCCGCTGTGCTCAAGAGAATTATACCGGAGTTCTGGCCATCTTCAATCATGGGGAGTATTAATTTCAATAGTTTTTTACTTTGATTTATTTATTTTTATTGAATTAATATATTGCTATTGATTCAATTTTCCCCTCTTATTTTGAACAAGATTCAACGCATTGACGATGGAAATCCGGAGTTGAAAGCAATCCTGCAAACAAATTGTTCAACCATCATCATCAGCAATCCAGGTTCTTCTAAAACACGGTCTCGATTGTCGATATTTTGTCAGACCTGATTGCATGAACCTTCACCATGATGCATAACCCAATTTTCTGCGTTTAAAGAATTATTGATCTTCTGCAAATATTGTGTTAACATCGACATTTAATATATCTGAAATATATTAAGTGAATTGATGATCGTGTGAACGAAGGAAAAATCAAGGGTTTTTTTCTTATTTTTTTTCGCTTTTCTACAAAAAACATCAAATTTCGTTTTTCTGAAAAAAAAACTGGAAATTCTTTACCGAAATTTTTTTTTCGTTTTTTTGAAAAATAAAGAAAAAAAAAAAAAAACCCTACCGAGCCGAGCCGGCCTGAAGCCGAGCTGAGCCGGACCCGAGCCGACATCGGCCTGCCGCTGAGCCGACCCTGCGCCCAGCCCGCTGGGCTCCTTCCTTTTCCTCGGCCCGCGCCCAGTTGGCGCCCAGCAAGCCAGCAGCCTTGCTGCTTTTCCTCTCGCCTGGCCCAGCAGGCCAGCCCATGCTACAACCTGCAGCCCGCGAGCCCCCTGCAGCCCAGGGCCCTTGCAGCCCTCTTCCTTCCTTCCTTCCTTCAGCCCTGATGGGCTTGGACCGTGGCAGCCCCTGCTGGGCTTCTGTTTCAGTCCAAAATTTTTTTATTTTCTTGCTGGCCAGCAGCCCAGAAAATAAAAGTTGGGCCTGTAGCTCCAACCACGACCCACCAAAAATTATTTGGGTCATATTTGCAAACCCCGAAGGTCCCGTAGACCTATATTTCACTACCCATTCACAATATATGTTAAAAATTTATTATTTGTATTATTTTTGTTCTATATATATTGCGTTTGATTGCAGGTATATATGAACTTGAAGTTCATAAATTCGAACCCGAAGCTTCGAATAAGTGCCATGAAACCTGAAGTTTCCTTAAAAATTAAATACCCATGAAACCCGTAGTTTTCATGAAAATTTAAACCAAACCATGTCCTAGAACCCGAATGTTCTAACTTTTATGATTATGGAGATTTTATTTCCCATAACCACCAACCACAATCTTGTTCCCTCCATCCAGTGGATTTCCGAACCGTAACAAGTTCAATTTCACTAACATGGAAGTTTCTAGCAGAAACTAATTTATGTGGGCACAAAATTGTGAAGCTCCACTTGACTACTGAGAAGTTGAGAAACATTGAAGCCAACAATGACGTGGATAGAGCTAAATAAGCATCCGTCATGATCTTCATTTGAAGACTTATGCCTGAAGCATTATAAATGGAAGTACCTCAATGACGAGGATTCCATGGCTCTTTGACTCACTCTACGGATCGTTCTAATCATGCAACGATGATCTTGCCCGAAGCAAGACACACTTTGTCGAAAGCAAGACATACCTTGCCCGAAGCAAGACATATCTTGCCTGACACAAGGCATGATTGAACTCCATCCGTGAATAGGTACAAATTCTGAAGTTTATAGAATCCGATTGAATTTTGACTGGAGAAGATTTTCTCGTCCTTCCATACCTCTAAAATGCTCCTGAAGAAGCACCCTAGAGAGTGGAGGTTCACTAAATTCTCGGATCTGATACTACCACTTTGCTCACTGAAAAGCACAACAGTGAAAGCGGTACCCCAGTGATTCAGCTGGAAGGTACCGAACGGTGTGATCCAGCTTCGGCTGGAGTCTACCGAATGGTATAGACTCAGCTTCGGCAGAGTCTACCGAACGGTATAGACAGTTCGGCTGAAGTCTACCGAACGGCATGCCCTACTTCGGCTGGGATGTACCGAAGGTCTTGCTCTGTTTCGGCAGAGGTGTACCGAACTTAAGGCTCTGCTTCAACAGAGGCCTACCGAATCTACTCTTCCTTCTTCGGCTGGAGAGTACTGAATAGTGGTAGAATCAGGGTCAACCAAGGGGGTGGCATCACGACCAAACACATGATCCTTTGGCAACTCAGACCCAAAACTTCAAGAATAAGGGACAGTATTCCCGAACCTCAACCGTTCAAAATCTACCTCCATTTTGATGGAATAGATCATTGGTTATGCACTTATTTATGCCCCTACCAATGTTGTTGAGAAGTATCATTCGCATAGTCAATCTGTGAGACTAATTTTGCTTCACCTAACACATATGGGAAAGCAGAATTTTGACATGGAAGGCCATGTTGGCCGAACCCCCCCTATCTTTTGGTTTAAGTTTTGAACAATTTTTCCTTTTTGTTTGGATGATTGTTTTGGTATTTGCTTTAAATTTGTTGGATATTATTATGGATATTGTCCTCGAATATGAGTTAATTGAATCATGTTTCTTATACATGTGACCGAATTCAATTAACATGTGATAAGGTATAAATGTGGGGAAGTTAGTTGTCTGGATGAACGTGCGACTATGCACACTAACTTCATACCTAAATCACCCCTCTAGCAACGAATTCAGGTCTACCTAACCTGATTAAGGGCAATGGCACTGCACCTCATTGTATTAATGGTACTGAATTACTATTAAGGGGCCTTATATTCTCCGTTCCGGAAGAACGTCATTGAGTTATAAGGATATTCGAGCAAACAATGATCATAAAAACCACTGTAGAAAATAGAGTGACGTATCTTTGCATCACCTTCCAAAATATGAAGCCTGAAGCTATGTTTTGGGGCTAATGGGCTACCTCCCAACTGGGACATGCCACATATAGGCTGGCTTGAAGCCGGGTGATTCGAGCAGTTTACTTGCTTTGGCACGACCGTTTGGAACATTCAGGTCAAAACACGATGCAATCTGTTACACAATGCATCACCTTACCTGCAGTAAGGATTTTGTGCCTACAAGCACACTTTGCCAAGCCTGCTCGTTGGGGAAATTGGATTTTTACATCATCCCTAGCAAAGTTACTACATAACCCTTTTTTCACAGTGGATCAAAGGGAATAATGTGGACTCTTCCAACCAAAAATGCGGACCATGTAAATATGGTTTTTGGTTGATATATCGACACAATGGTCACATGTCTGTCCACATACACATTGCTGCTAAACTCCTGGCCAATTCTTACTTAAGGGCTCACCACCCTAATTATCCCATAAAGTCTAGAAGACTGGATAATGCCGGAGAGTTTATATCGAACAGTATTCGATAAGTATTGCATGTTTTTGGGCTTGAAATTGAACATTGAATTCCCCATGTTCAACCCCCAAAACAGCCTCGCAGAAGCGATCATAAAGCGCATTATCAATTGATCGCCCGGACCTTGGTGAACGCACCAAGCTTTCGGTTTCTGCCTAGGGCTATGCAATCTTGTATGCAGCCATGTTGGTCCGCCTGAGGCCCATTGCTACCCGATACTTTATAGCGTTACAATTGGTTACTGGGTACGAACCTGATGTTTCGTATTTACGCATTTTTGGGTATGCACATTCTGCCATATTGCGCTGCCGCAATGTACCAATATGGGTCCTCAAAGAAGGATGTGAATCTTTGTCGATTACGATTCTCCTTCGAATTAGCTCTTTAGAGCCCTTGCACGCGATCTCTTTACCGCCATTTTGCGGATTGTCACTTCGATGAGACAGTCTTCCCGCCGTTAGGGGGAGATAAGAACGTCAACGTTCCTGAAGAACGGCGCGAATTATCGTAGACGTCCCCACTATGTCTCATCTTGATCCCCATATTCTAGATTCCAGAGTATTGCCCCAGACGCTCTCTCTGATCTAGATAAAGTGACGAGATCATATATACCAGCTGCAAACATGCCTGCAAGGATAGACGTACCTAACGGACGTCGAGTCAACATCCCCGAAGGGTGTGCCGCCCCTGAAGGACGGTTTGGCCGCCCCTGTTGGATGGCCTGGTACGCCGACGGCTAGCCAATCAATCTGTTCTCGGCCTGAAGCGTGACAGATCATTCAGTTCGAAGGATTCACCTCCCTAGAAGTGGAGAAGTATGGCACAAAATGAATCCCTTCCTCGTTCGCTATCTCAACCATTCCACCTCATGAAATTAATCCGGATTATCCCGAGACCTGTAGTCTTGGTCCATTATGCATGCATGGATGAGTTAATGGAATTGGAATGAGATTATCATCGATGATATTCACGTATATGGTAGCTACCCGAAATAGTGAAAAGCGACGATATCGAACTGCGTTCCGTTGATGAATGTCGACGTAGAACTGATTGGTCAAACTGGAAACTAGCAATCCAGGTCGAACTTGATTCACTTGCGAAACGTAAAGTGTTTGGGCCTGTAGTTCCTACACTTCCACATGTGAAGCCCGTTGGCTACAAGTGGATTTTCGTAAGGAATCGAAATGAGAAAAATGAAATAGTGTTATACGAAGCACGCCTTGTGGCGCAAGGTTTCTCTCAAACGCCCTGAGATTGATTACGAGGTGACTTATTTCCCCCGTAATGGACGTTATAACGTTCCACTACCTTATCAGTTTGGTAGTTTCCGAAAAACTGAATATGCAGCTTATGTACGTGGTTGTAACGTATCTATAGGGATCTTGATACGGAAATATATGTGAAAGTTCCCGAAGAACTTATAGACTGATCCAAATAGTTCTAGACCACAGAACACCCTCTCTATTGAATTGAGGCTTTCACTTTACGGATTGTAGGGATATGTGAATAAACTATGCCCCTGCGTGTACAAAACCGAATTTGCAAGAGTTGCAGTCTATGTCAATGACATAAATCTCACTTAGACTCTGGAAGAGCTTGAGAAAACTGCCTCGCACCTGAAGTCGGAATTTGAGATGAAAGATCTTGGGAAAACTCATTTATGTCTCGACCTGAAGTTTCGAGCAAAGTTCAGATTGTATTCTGGTCCACCAATCGAACTACACCCAGAAGGTGTTGCCTTTGAGTACACCCATGACCGTTCATACGCTAGATGCAAATGAGATCCTTGAAAAGGTTGTGGAACCTGAAGTTCTATATCTAAGTTCAATTAGCGCTTTATTGTACTTAGCTCATTGCATTATGCATGACATCTCATTCGTTGTTGATCTTTTGGTAAGATACAACACTGCGCCTACACGCTACCACCAAATAGGTGTTAAAGACGTTTTTCCGTTACTACGGATTTGGGCTTATTCGATCCCTGCGCATCTCAGAATTAACCACAACCCCTTGGTTATCAGAATGATGCTTACCTTGTGGGATACGCTGACACAGACTATCCGTCTGTTCCGCACAAGGCACGTTTCCAAACGGATTATGTCTTTACCGTTAGGAACACCGCAATATCTTGGAGGTCAACCAAATAGACCTTAGTTGCGACGTCTTCGAGCTCATCGCCATACACTAAGCCACCCGTGTACATGGGAGCATATTCGAAGCACCTGTAATTCTTCATCCTTCGTTGAGTTCCAACAACGATCTATGAAGACAACGTCGTATGTATCGACCAGACCATAACCTGATACATCCAAGAAGTCAACACCAAGCATATTGCGTCTACATCATATCAGCATGAGCATCATAAGATTGAAGTCAAGCATATCTGATCCGAAGACAACCTTGCCGACCTCTTCACAAAGTCATTGCCGAAGAAGCTTGTTGGAAGATTTGGTATGTGCAAATTTTCTCATTTGCTACGCTTGTAGTTCTCACGAACTCCAGGGGAGTATCCTCACATACTCGCTGACCTTAATGTACTCTTTTTCCTACGATCGATCATTTTTCCCATTGGGCTTCTTGCTGCCTCGACTAGGTTTTAACGAGGCACCCATTCAACGTCATACCTTGTGTGTTTTCTTACTACTTCACGCCTTGAAGATGTTAAGCATCGACATTGCATTAACTCACTCTTTCTCCTAGACTATTGGTTTTGTCCCTATCTTGGTTTTACCATAGCCAGTTTTGTGAGAGTTTTTATTCTTTATATGCAAGTTCCCTATAAGGAGACTCCCGAGTGTTCTCACTGCGGCTCACGAGACGCACTTCATTTCCAATTCATCATCCCCAAGATCTCATGTATATCTACTGGTATTTGCACACACCAAGCGGGGAGGTTGTAGATAATTTATAACATGTGTTAAATGTGATTGTGTAAATCCTAGGTAGATATGGATTAGGTTATTCCGTCTGTAAGGGATTAGTATCCCATTGTACTTGTACTTCTATTACTATAAATAGTAGAGACCGGTATGTGGAATAGGCTTAATTACATATTCCACATACACTAAGGCGCTTTCACCAAATTCTCTATTCTTCTCTTGCCGCACCCTTCACTAAAACTCGGCCCACAACACTATCGAAATTTTTCCATCTGCCATTTCTCCTTGTTCTTTGTTCTAATTTTAATAGACGACTCTTGGGAAAAATCAAACATCTCGCCATTTCTCCTTGTTCTGTCTCTGAATTAATATTGAGAACGGGAAAATTTTTGAGCACCATTCACCTCCACGCTGACGAGATTTCACCAGCGACTTTCTCTTACTATTCATTCTCTTTCTTTTCCTCTTTTATCTCACTTACTTGACATCAACCTAGGGATGTTCGATGGCAACCTAGAGTCGGTGAGTTCACCGAACAACGTTCTCTCTTTGTCCTTCCCTACTATTAAGAGAGGAGGAGAAAGAAAAGTGGAAGAGAGAGAGAGAAAGAAAGAGAAGGTGAGAAAGAGGTGAGGAAGAAGGAAGGACGGTGCGTTGCGTATCATAACTTGTTACCTCCTACCATTTTTTACAACCTGCAATTTTAATTAAAATAGGATGGTAGTATCGGGTGCTACATAATGCTAGCAATACCAATTTGACAAAGATGCATTATTACCTTCTGCAATACAAAACACTTTTTTTTTTTAAATTAATCAAAGTACCTAATATTGACACTATAGCAATACAATATCGACAGATATAGTGTTGATACGTATATCTATATAGTATCAAATTGAGTACTTTCGATATTGCCTATTTTTCAAAGAAAAAACTTGTTTATATATGTGTGTCACTATGTCGATAACTCAAACCAATCGCGCAGTATTACCTGCGTGATTACCACGTCTTGCATAAAGTGAGATGTTCATTTACTTTATTCTTCTTATATAGAAAATCTAGCAAGTTTCCATCATAACCCTTTTACAGAACCAATTTCGGCAAAATATCAAATAATGCGAGCAATGGTTTCCCTCAAGATTTCTATTCTGCCTCTATCCCATTCTGTTTCTCATGATTAATCAGTCTCTTGGTCAAGTTCCAGTTTTTCTATACCACTTCTGCATAAACGAAAATGAAACTACACCACCAATAGTACCTATCAGACAAACTCAACCGCCCTCTCCTCCCTGCCCTCCAACGAAAACGGTAACGGGTACGGCTTTTACAATGCATCCTATCGCCAAAACTCATCGAACGAACAAATTTATGCAATTGGACTATGTAGAGGAGATGCCACGGCGGAAGATTGCCGCAGCTGCCTAAATGACTCCCGATATGCTCTGCCTCAGGGTTGCCCTAATCAGAAGGAAGCAATTGGTTGGTACGACAATTGCATGTTACGCTACTCAAACCGCTCCTTCTATGGCGTCATGGAAATTAGACCTTCTTTCTATATGTGGAACCCCTATAACATATCGTCATCGGGCCTGGCTGGATTCAACTAAGAGCTGAGTAAGTTACTGGACAGCATAAGAAGTGAAGCTGCAGCGGGCGGTTCTCTTCGGAAGTTTGCATTCAGAAACGCAAGTGCCCCAACATTCCAAACAATATATGCGCTAGCGCAGTGCACGCCGGACATATCTGAGCAAGTGTGCAGTGATTGCTTAGTTGGGGCTTTTGGAGATATCCACCAATATTGTGAAGGGAAAGAAGGTGGGAGAGTTTTTAGACCAAGCTGTAACTTACGATTTGAGGTTTACCGCTTCATTGACCCTACAACTGTCACACCACTGCCATCGCCGCCACTACCACCACCAATATCTTCTCCTCCACCATCAACCAATACCACAAATCCTTCACAAGGTACGTATCCACAACATATATAATTGCACCTATAACTAGTAATTTGCTACTCCGTCTAGCTATCTGAAATCTTGACACTGGTCTAATTGCTCAATGATAAATCATCTCTTTGATAGATCAATCAATATCCAGAATGTCATGTAATTAAATATAATCCTGATTTTACTTCGCAGGATCGAAGAGCAACAAATCTCGGACTGTCATCATTATTGTTGTGCCAATCATTGCTTCTTTGGTACTAGCTATATTCATTTGCGTCTGTATAAGAGTACGGAAGACAAAGAAAATGCTTCAAAGTAATTTTCCTCCAGGTACGTACTGAAACAAAATAAACATAGTGATTATTTAACTCAATTTGCTTTAAGTGGGGCCTAGTACTATTAGAGTTACATATATATGAACTTATGTAATTTTTGTTAAAATTGTTCCTCAGGTGAGGATGAGGACGAAATTGGAAGTGCGGAATCCTTGCAATTCAACTTTCACACCATTAGAGTTGCCACAGATGACTTTTCTGAAGCCAATAAACTAGGACAGGGGGGATTTGGTTCTGTTTACAAGGTAATATATAAAACATATATATTGATTATTGAAGAATCTAGTCTCACATCGGACTTGACAAAATAAAATAAAACATATAATGAGTGGTTCCATTATTAATAGCATCGAGGCCGGCCTTGTGATAAAACTTTACACCCGCCTCTGAATCTTAACAACATCATTATTTATATATATGAATATGGGCAACAAGACCAATTTCATATTCACACATATAATCCTTGAATGCAACTTTTTTGTTTTGATATTCTTTTAGGGTAAGCTATTGAATGGAGAAAAAATAGCGGTGAAAAGACTCTCCGTAAATTCTGGACAAGGAGATTTGGAGTTTAAAAATGAGGTCTTGTTAGTGGCAAAGCTTCAACACCGAAACTTAGTGAGGCTTTTGGGTTTCTGCTTGGAAGGAGTTGAAAGGCTTCTTATTTATGAGTTTGTCCCTAATGCAAGTCTCGACCACATCATATTTGGTATTTATATGCTTCAACGATCTTCTTGTACTTTTTAGTTTTAACTTCAAAATGTTATCATAAAATCTCATTCGTGTAATATACAAGAAATATTATAACCTTTCTTTTAATTGAGCGTGTAGATCCAATCAAGCGCGCACAACTGGATTGGGATAGGCGCTACAAAATCATAGTAGGCATTACTCGAGGGCTCATTTATCTTCATGAGGATTCCCGGCTTAGAATTATTCATCGTGATCTCAAAGCTAGTAATATCTTGATAGATGCAGAAATGACCCCCAAAATATCAGATTTTGGCATGGCAAAATTGTTTGTGGTTGATCAAACGCAAGGCAATACCAGCCGAATTGTGGGGACCTAGTAAGTACTTGACGAGGCTACATGGCTTATATTACAATTGTGTTAATCTACATCAATAGTCCAAAGTTCTCATATCTGTTAGTGATAAAATCAACATTATTCTTGTTATCAATATGCAGCGGATATATGGCTCCAGAATATGCGATGCATGGACACTTTTCTGTTAAGTCGGATGTCTATAGTTTTGGAGTCTTAATTTTAGAGATAGTAAGCGGGCAGAAAAATAATTGCTTTCGTCATGGAGAGAACGTGGAGGATCTTCTAAGCTACGTAAGTACTTAAAACTATATATGCATAATGCAACCAAGAAAAATAAATAATTTATCTCTAATTATATGTCTACAAATTTGACAATCGTTGCAGGCATGGAAATGTTGGAGGGAAGGGACAGCTTCAAATCTTATAGATCCCACACTGACGAATGGTTCAAGAAATGAAATAATGAGATGCATCCACATTGGGTTGCTCTGTGTGCAAGAAAATATAGCTGATAGGCCAACCATGAATGCTATTGTTCTAATGCTTAATAGTTACTCAGTCACACTTCCAGTACCCTCACAACCAGCATTTTTCAATCATACTAGCGTTGGATCTGACATGGCTTTGGGATGGAAGAATAGTTCAGAGGAGATTACAACCGGGTCGGATCGATCCAAGAGCAGCTCTGTCAAAGCATCAGAAAATGAGGTTTCATTGATCACCGAAGTATATCCTAGATAGCTCTTTAAGATTTTTTTTTTTTTGCTTTTCAATGGTGGAATAATTCATTCTTGTTTAGGTAATTGCAATAAGGGTTGTGACCTTGTGCAAGGGATAGACTAAGAGTTGTTTTGGGACCAGTACTACCAATCAAGGTAGAAATTTAACCAATCAAACGACGACGACGACTTGGCATGTCGCCCACAATTCTATCAACCTTCTAGGATAAAACGACGACGACTAATCTTCATCACATGCATTGCATAAAATAAGATGTTTGTTGACTTCATATGCAACACTGTCGTGGTTCCTGAACATATTTTTGTGTTTTCAGCAGTACTCTGTTTGTCACTTTTTTTTTTTGGTCAGAATTAGATATTGAAGTTTGAAACGCGTTTCAAATTTGGAAGAATTTATATAAAGATGATCATTGAATAAAATATCTAAAAAATAAACAGTTTGAATCATGAAAAAATATTGTGGAATTAGTTTAAACACACAATTGATAGAAAATGGGGATTCTACAGAATCAGTAAACCACCAATGTCATGAAACTATTGATCACAATATGGTGTGAGGATATAAGTTAGAGAGTGAATACAAACTTCACGTTGGAATTGAATACTCGACAAAGGACTTGGTGAATATATATAGAGATGAAAACACCCTTCGTGGAGTAGTTGTGTTTCTCTAGTAGAAGTTGTAACTTCTTCTGATGGATAACTTTTCTGTTATATTCCATAAGTCATATCCTTTAGAGTTAATTAATTAAGTAAATAACTAATTATATTATTGGGTCAAACTCACTTTTACTACCTTAAGTATCGTGGAAATTCTCTACCTTTTCTACCCTTGCTTGCCTCACTTTCATACCTAAAAGTTTGATTTTTATGACACTTATACATCCGTTAAGTTCTCCGTTAAAAGTGACATGGTGACTGTGCACAATTTAAAAATAATAATTCTTTTTCTGACTCTCTCTCTCTAGAATCAGATCTACCCAACAGAGCTCACCCCAACACCACCACCACACCCAAAGCCTCTTCCTCTCTTTTGTTTCTTCATGCAATGGAACGAACTGATTAATTTCCCAAATTGAACTCCTAATTCTCCATCTAAACCCTAACATTCAAATCCCCAATCATCAATGGAGCAGCTCACCATCGGCCAGGAGCTCAATGATGGCTCCTAGGGCGGCTTCAATAATCCAAGGAGTCCTCGACCTCATCAAGTCCATCGGGCGAAGTTGAAAATTCGTCATTGAAGCTTATGTTAAGCGTTACGATTTCCACGCTATTGAAGTCGTTGAAGGGAGCTCTTAGTCGAAGCTTCCTCGGTTTAGAGTTTACCTAACTTCTAATTGCATAATATATCTCCTAACCTGTCAATTTTGTCACAATCCTCCCCTTAATTCCATCACAATTTACAAAAATTAGTAAATACTTGGAAATTCTTGAGATTGAGTTATGAGAAAAATGGAATGAACTTACACATCTGCAACAAATTGATGGCTTATAAGGTTTATTATCTATATCGCATTACCGAATTGGAAAAAGTTTAGAGATCTCAAACTATGTGCCCCCAAAGTTCATAAAATGTATATATAAAAATAGTACAAGACCTATAGTTCAAGCCATTGCTAAATTTTTCCCTAATTTTATCCCTGTTTTTCTTCTTTTTGGGTCAATGTAATATGTGCTTAATTACTTTTTTGACCAACAATCTTATGATTTTTGCAGGAAATAATACGAGTAACATAACAACAAAAGTATCACCATCATCGTTTCGAGATTGTTATTGGCATTATGCTTGACACGATTCGCATTTTAGAGTGGGGAAGCCGAATAGTGAAAAATGCCAGTTCATTTTTGTTTTATTTATGACATAAAATTCAACAAGTATAGTAATTGTTGGTAAGATCTTTGATTTCTATCCCTTAAGACTCCATGTCATAAGGATTACTGTAATAATCCATATTTCCTTTCAATAATCTCTCTGTTAAGATATATATAATTTCATCTTAGTATTTCAATTCTTTTTAAGATAAAAAATAAAATGTTTGATGAAATGTCTTATCCCTGCTTGTTTTTATACAATTATTCTGGCGCTTAATTAGTTGGTGGAGTCACACATCCAATAATTTGTATTGCCTAGCTTTTATAATCTTGGGTTAAGATATATAATTTGACACAAATATTAGAGTTCTTTTAAGATGAGAGACAAAGTGTTTAATGAAATATGTCACAAAGTTGACTTTTGTAAGACTGTTTCCTTATATATCAAGATGCATATCGGCTTTTTTTTATTTAACAATATATGTACATTAGGAAGTGAGCAAATAAATAATTGAGATCTCATCATTCTCAAAAGTCGAACTTAAGTCTTTAACTTACAACTAAAAGAATAATAACACAAGACCGAGATTTTAAGCTGCAACTAGTATTTGATACAATGTTTGATTGTAATAATAAAATAAAATAGAATTTCAACACCTTTCGTTAAAAAATATTAAAATAAAAAAAGGAACACACCTAAAACTGATTCATACCCAGGCCCAAATGGAATTGGCTCGGAAAGGAGCCCAGCTGAATACGTCTGTGGGCCACGCCGCAAAGTGACCAACCCAGGCCCAAATGGAATTGGAAATTTAAAAAAAATCGTCTGTACAGACACCCGAAAAATTACCTAACCTAGCCAGGAATAATCAGAAAGGGAAAGATGGAAAAGAAAAAGTTTCCTAATGAAAACAGGAAGTTTCAATACTTTCCTAATCCAAGCATGATTAAATTTTTATATACTAACAGTGTACTCCTCTTATCTTCCACACGTTCCAACTTCCAAGCATTTACATTCAATCAGTAAACAATAAATGAAACTAGAAGAAGAAGATCACCGCCCTTCAAAAGTACGAGTTTTCTTTTGGCGTTGGCCTCGGCAGTAGTTTGAATGATCTCGCCGAGAACACGAACCCTCTACCGATCTGTATCTGTGGATCCGACCTGGGACTACAGCTCAGTTTGGAAGATCAGGAAGAGGCTGACCGTGAGTGACTGGGAGAGCTGAGCAGGCTGTTGATGCCGAAAGAGGCTGTTCGAAAACACGTTATGTCTTACTGGACGACAAGTTAGCCAAGATGGTCGACAGTAAAGAGGGCTTACCAGTTACAGTTGTGGACTGGGATACGTGCAACCGGCATGAATTAACTTTAAGCATTGAGCTCCGGCGATTTTTACGTTCTGAATGGCGGTTGGAGACCGGAGTTTGTGGATCGGAGAGGCTTGAAGGAAAATGATGAAATCGGGCTTAATACCTTGACTGGGACTGGAAAACTTCCAACCACATCTTCAAGTTTTCTGTTCTTCAAAGGGCAAAGCAAGTTTAATCACGATAAGACTTGTAATTAATTGGCTAAGCTAGTTTAGTTTTTAGTTTTTGTCAAACTAAGCTAGCTTAATTACCTTCTTTCTGAATTCCGGACTAGTGCATCCTGTAATGGAATAGTTTAATTACTTCTTTAATTCTGACTGCGATGAGTTCCAAGTTTTGTTACACAACAATTGTTAATGAGAAATCATTTCCATTCAGATTTTTTTTATATGCTTTGAGTGTTTCACTATATACATTTAAATGTGTTTGTTTAAAATAAAGTTGGTGCTATTCATACACCATTTTTTACTTTCTACACATCTTCTTAATTTTCAACTGTCGGATCAAATGAATTAAACAGAAATCAAAAGAATTAACTGTAGTGTAAAAATGTAAAATAGGTATATGAATAGCACCACCAAAAATAAATTGTTACAAATTCTGTTCTAAAGTGTTAAATTTTGTATTGATATCCGCAACTTGTGTTAGATTTTGTATGTGAAATCGGGCTTTACCTCAACATGCCACTGAAGGCTTCCATCCTTTCCATAAGAATTCGTCAGTGCATGTCAATCCCTGGCCCGACTCCAAATATTTTTTTTATTTGTTCAGTTTTAGGATTTATCGTTCTTTTGAACAATGTAGCTTCGCTTTGTTACAGCAGATTAGCTCGGATCAAATTAGCCTTAGAGACTAAATTCAATTGATTTGACTTGAACTAAGTAAGATAAAAATTGTGAAACGTTTAGTGCAGTATCAAAATAAGCAACAAACTAAAATACTTTTAAGACTCAAATATATTGAAACATTTTTAATTCACTTTTCATGTAAAAACCTATTGATTGTTTACCCTGCCATTAATTTCCTATTTTCCTTCCATTACATTCTAGGACCGACTCTTTTTTTTTTTAAACATTTTGGCCTTCTCTCTCGCAAACTCCATATGCTGCAAATCTCCACCACCACCAACAATTTGTTCGTTTCATCCCTTAATTAATAGATAGACCCATATGCGATCAGTACCACCAATTCACAAAATGGCAACAACAAGAACAATAGCAGCACTGTTTACAAAAAACTCAGAAGACGCGGACTGGCAGAGGAAGGAGGAGGAAGAGAGAGGAAAGTTTACAATTGCTGTGATTGTTTGTTGAAGATTTTGTAAGTAAATCCAGGAGAGAGAGAGAGAGATGGATGGAGGGAGACGGAGAGAGAGTGAAGGAGGAAGAAAGTGTTGAATATTTCAAGATATATATATATATATATATATATATATATTTATATATTGGTGTTGGTTGAGAATGAAGTTGGTCTTTGCCCAGCAGTCATTTCTCTTCAAATTGAAACATTGCAACTTTTCTTAATTAGGCTAAAAGACATGATCTTTGGGTAATTGGTGCTTGTATAAAGTATATCCATTAATCTTTGGTAATTGGTGTTTTGCATCAGGTATACCTGTTGGAAATAATGTAAAACTATAGTTGAACATACATGACTCTTTGAATCAATATCAATTGAATAGTCAGTGTATTTTCAAGTAATTTAAAAATGTACAATTCTCTATATATACCCAATGTTGGCTGTGAAGAAAGTATTTAGAATTTTGTTTTACACAATATCCTTGTTCTCTCTTCTCTCTCTATCACATTCATAATTTCTTTCTCTAGTTATTTCAAGAGAATAACTTGGTTTTGCTAATCAAATATTTCATTCTTTGTTGTAGGGATCCTGAAGTGATTTGCCAAGAACCCTTTAGCAAACTCATTCCCGAGTGGGGGCAAATAACACTTTAAGGAAACGACTAAGTCGATCAAAGTCATCTTTCATATTATTCTCCATTTTTAGTATTTTCAATAACAACCTAAAGTGTTATTTTTCGCCATGGAGAACAAGTCTGATAACGTGGTTTTGAAGGTTAATAATCAAGATGTCTATTAAGCCAGACAAATTTGATGGGTCAAATTCTCATTCGATGGAAGGACAAGATGAGTTTCATGCTCTAATCGTTCTAAAATGTGACATATGTGTTGGACTCAAGTTGGAGCCTATTCTCTGAACCGAAAGTGACAAAGACACAGAGAAAATAGTTGCTGATTGAAAGAAGCTGAAGAAGATGAATTGGTATGCAGAGGACATATTTTAAAAATACACATTCGATCGCTGTATGACCTCGTACGCACACATTCAATCTCCAAAGGAAATTTGGGAAGCACTTGAACACAAGTACACAACGGAGAAAAGAGGTACCGATAAATTTTAATGTTTAAATATTATGAATTCACTATGTTTGATAACAAACCATCCTAGACCAAGTTCATGAATTATTGGTCTTGGTCTCAAAAGCTGGTGAACTTAAGATAATTATTCCCGGATCCTATGATAGTTGGGGCTATTATGGCAAAATTACCTCGTACATGGAATAATTATAAAAAGAAACTTCTGCACATGGTAGAAGATATTAGTTTGGAGAATTTGCAAAAAGGTATTCAAATTGAAGAGGAAATCGAAATCATGATAAGAATTTTGCAAATCAAGGTTTCTCTAAAGTTCACGCTTGTCAAAGGAAACAAATACAAAAGGAACTTCAAAGTCAAAACTGACAAAGGGAATTTTAAGAAGACCAATTCCAACAACAATCAAAATAATACAAATGGTGTACGCCATCATTGTGGAAAGAAAGGCCATTACATTCTGATTGTGGACATAGGAAAGCCAACGAAGAATATGCCAATAAGACCAATAATGCAAATATGGTGGAAAATCCTGGAATTGATAACATTATTGAAATGGCAGCAATGATGATATTGGCATGATTAACGAACTGAATATGGCAGCAGCAATGAAATCACCGATTGGTGCCTTCACCTCAGGGGCTACTATACATGTGCAATTAACAAGGCACAATTCAAGACATATGAAGCATCAACGACAATCAAGAGGTCTTAATGGGGGAATCATAATTCAGCCAAAGTTCTAGGAAAAGGCACCGTTGAACTTCAATTCACTTCTGAAAAGAAATTGATGTTGCTTAATGTACTATATGTGCCAAAAATTAGAAAGAATCTGTGTCTCGCAAATTTGTTATGTAAGAAACGGTATAAAGACTGTCTAGAGTCTCGATAAGTTAATAATGTCGAAAATGGGATGTTTGTTGGGAAGGGGTATTCTTGGTGATGGGATGTTCAAACTCAGTATTAATAAAAGTGAATTATTATGCTTATATCAAGAATCTTCCTCTCATTTATGGTACTTTACGTTTAGCACATATAAATTTTAGATCTTTAAAATATATGCGTACACTTGGTTTTATTGCTTGCAATGATGATTATAATGATAAATGTGAAATATGTATCCAAGCAAAAATGACTAAGAAACCTTTTCCAACTGCTGAAAGACATACAAATTTATTAGACTTAATACATTCTGACATATGTGAATTTAATGGTGTTTTAACAAGAGGAGGAAAAAGATATTTTATCACATTTATAGATGATTGTTCTAAATTCACTTATGTTTATTTATTGTCTAATAAAGATGAAGCTTTTGAGTGTTTTAAACGCTACAAGGCTGAAGTTGAAAACCAAAAGGGAAGGAAAATTAAAAGCCTTCGTAGTGATAGAGGTGGTGAATATTTTTCACATGAATTTGATAATTTTTGTGAAGAGCATGGTGTTGTACATCAAAGAACTGCACCGTATACACCACAACAAAATGGTTTGGCAGAAAGGAAAAATAGGACACTCACTGAGATGATTAATTCTATGATGATCAATGCTAAAACTCCTAAATATTTATGGGGTGAAGCATTGTTCACTGCATGCCATATACACAATAGAATTACATCTACCAAGACACATGTGTCACCATATGAAATTTGGAATGGAAGAAAACCAAATTTGTCATATATGAGAGTATGGGGTTGTGTAGCCTTTTATAAGGCACTCGATCCTAAGAGATCCAAATTGGGTCCAAGAGGAATTAAAAGCCTATTTGTAGGATATGCAGAAAATTCAAAGGCATATAGGTTGCTTAATTTAGACTCAAATACAATAGTTGAGTCTAGAGATGTCGAATTTATAGAAAATAAATTCTATAATGACTACCCAATGTCTGAAAAAGAGAATGATCAAATACCTCTCTCTAATCCGGCTCCTAGTTCTTCTCAAGGTGAGAAAAGAAAACAATCTGAAACTGTTATTGAACCTAGGAAAAGCCAAAGAGTAAGAAAACAAAAGACTCTAGGCCCAGATTTTATTTCGTCTCAATCTATTGTATTATTAGTTGAAGGAAACAGAAAAAAGGTTCTGAAAAAAATACCCATATTGTTGAATGTAGAAGATGATCCTAAAAGTCTAAGCGAAGCAATAGCTTCAAGAGATGCAGCCTTTTGGAAAGAGGCTATAGATGATGAAATGGAATCATTGATGTCGAATCAGACATGGGTTTTAGTAGATTTGCCCCAAGGATCAAAAGCAATAGGTTGTAAATGGGTATTTAGAAGAAAATATAATACAGATGGGTCTGTTCAGACATTTAAAGCTAGGTTGGTTGCCAAGGGCTTTAAGCAGAAAAAGGGAATAGACTATTTCGATACATATGCACCAGTAGCTAGGCTCACATCAATTAGAGTATTGTTTGCATTGGCATCTTTATATAATTTGCATGTGCATCAAATGGATGTAAAAACAGCTTTTTTAAATGGTGATTTAGATGAAGAAGTCTATATGGAACAACCAGAAGGGTTTGTTCTTCCTGGGAATGAAAAGAAAGTTTGTAAATTAGTCAAGTCGTTATATGGATTGAAACAAGCACCAAAACAATGGCATGAAAAATTCGATTCTGTCATTTTATCATATGGTTTTAGACATAATAGTGCTGATAAATGCATATACTCTAAAATTACAAATGATTATGGTATTGTTATATGTTTATATGTCGACGACTTGCTAATTTTTGGTACAAACATGAAAGGTGTATCTGAAACTAAAAAGTATCTAAATTCAAAATTCAAGATGAAGGACTTGAATGAAGTAGATACTATCTTGGGAATTAAAGTAAAGAAGCATAGTAGGGGTTATGCTATGTGTCAGTCCCATTATATAAAAAAATTGCTTCTTAAGTTTAAGCATCTACAAATAAAAGAAGCAACTACCCCTTATGACCCAAGTGAAACTATGCTTAATAATTCTGGCAGGTCTGTTGCACAGCTCGAATATGCTAGTGTAATTGGAAGTTTAATGTATGCGATGCATTGTACCAGGCCAGATATTGCGTTTGCAGTAAGCAAACTTTCTAGGTACACTAGTTATCCAGGTACTGTTCATTGGAAAGCAATAAATAGAATTTTTGGTTATCTTAAAAGAACTATTAATTTGAGCTTAACTTACTATGAGTTTCCAGCAGTACTTGAAGGATATTCAGATGCAAGTTGGATAACAAGTGCTAATGATAATAAGTCTACATCAGGGTGGATTTTTACAATTGCCGGAGGAGCAATTTCTTGGGCTTCAAAGAAGCAAACATGTATAGCACATTCAACTATGGAATCTGAATTTATAGCATTAGCGGCAGCAGGTAAAGAAGCGGAATGGATTAGAAATTTGTTATTGGAAATAGAGTTGTGGCCACAACCAATGCCATCCATCTCTTTATACTGTGATAGCGAGGCTACTTTGTCTAGAGCATACAATAAGGTATACAATGGAAAGTCTAGACATATTAGCTTGAGACATGAATATGTCAAGCAATTAATAACTGATGGAGTTATTAATATTATTTATGTTAAATCAAGTAATAACTTGGCGGATCCGTTAACGAAAGCACTCTCGAGAAGTTTAGTAGTTAGTACATCTAGTGGAATGGGGCTAAAACCCTTTATTGAAAATTAACCACCAATAATGGTAACCCGACTTTGTCTAGAACATCACTAGTTCAAAAGTTTAATGGGTAATAACAAGTTATTGATAAGTGGTTGTAAAAGCACTGAGAATTAATATATAGCTCATTCCAGGATGATTAGTGCAGGACTGCTACATTTAGGAGGATGAGTTTATCTCTTAATGAGGTTATTTGTTGTTATGTCTATAGTAGCAGGGACATGGGAAGGAACCTCACCTATATGAACATAAGAAGTGGTGCCGCTTCTACCAAGAGTTGGGTTTTATCTTGTAAATGTTCATGAAACCAGGATGAAGCACAAGGCCATAATAGTGCTTAATTGGTTCAGAAATTTCTTTAAGGGAATAAGACATAGTCATGTGTGTATTAATTCCAGTTTTAACATAAGAATAGTTGGTTTAAACTTAGGTC
>CM031080.1:42309650-42460225 GCA_018257905.1 Gillenia trifoliata | reverse complement strand
GATTCTTCCTCCATGGCTACTTGATGGAATCCACTCTTTAGATCAAACTTTGAGTAGATGTTAGCCTTTCCAACCCGCTGGATAATGGTATTTATCCCTGGTAGAGAATACTGATCCTTTTCAGTATTATCGTTGACTGTTTTGTAGTTGAATACCATTCTTTCTTTGCCTCTTATTTCTTTCCCAGTCTTCGGGTCAATCGAGGTCCCTGAGTTGACTATCATGGCCAGGGTCCTGTGTTTACTGGAGCTGGGCCTTATGACTCCGAGGGCTAGCAGGGCATCCACGTGCTTCTTGAATTGGGCTTTCATGGCTGGAGTCACGTGCTTTAATGGCTTGTTCTCAATTGTGACTGTTGGATTAATAATTTCCAACTTACACTTAACCTGATTTTTGGCCCAATGCTGTAGAGGGTTTTCTCCAATAAACCCCTGCCTCTTTAGCCTTTCCAGAAGTGGGCCGAACTTTTGTCTAAATCTTGGGCTAGTATGACCCAATTCTGTAGCACTCTGCATGGCATAATGGATTGCCATGAACTCATCCTCCTCCATTTCCAGCTCCGGTATTGCTGGTGCTGCCATCATTACATTGGGATTTGTATGAACCACCGTTACATTCTTGTAGAATGTAACAATGTTTCTTTCAATTCTTACTCCACCATTCATAGCCCTGATGAAGTTGCATCCCAACAGCATATCAATGCCTTTCATATTGTTGATGGCGAAACTGTAGACAAAGGGGATTCTGAAATTGTTCTCCCCGATTTTCATCATTCCCTGCTTCATCTTCATCCTTGAAGTTTGTCTGCTATTTATTCCTCTGAAGGCAGTGGGGAGGGGGCTGATCTCCAGGGCTTCTTTAGGGACCCTGTTTTCATCTATGCAACATGATGATGCCCCTGTGTCGAGGATAGCATTGATTGAAAATGGCTGGACGTCAGGTATATTGAAAGTGATGGTCATGTTGTAGAGACCATTAGGAGCTCTTCTTTCCTTCTCTTCTTGATTGATTCCGGCTGTCTCCATTCTTTCAATAAGTTCTTCAATATAAATTCCAGCTGTCTCCATTTCAATTTCTTCATCCACTTCATCAGATTCTTCTTTCTCCTTGGCCTTTTGAATTCTTCTTTCCTTCAGCTCCTCATAATCTTTTAGAAGCTCCCTTTCTAGTGCCTTCTGGAGCCTATCGTTCTCTTCTGTGAGGTAGTTGCAGTAGTTAAGGAGTTCTCTGATGAGCACATCCTTTCTGTTGAATTCTTTAGGCCCTATAGGTTCCACCATGACTCGGGTTTTTAAGTACCCTAAAGAGCACATTGGACATGCAGTTAGGTGGCATCCTTCGCAATGGACTCGCATCCTCTTGTTTGTCTCAATTTTGCAATAGGAACACCTGATATATCCTGCTTCCAATTCAGGGTTCATGATCATTGTGTGATGGCAGGATTCCTGCTCATCTTTGAGTTTCACCCATGGCCTCCAATCTGGCGGTTTATTTTCTTCAGCAGTCATCATCATGGCTAGTTCTTCCAATTTTGGCAGCTCGAGGATGGAGCTAGCGTACTCACGACCTTCACCCTCTGAGTAACTGCATATTGCACTTGAGTCTGACTCATTCAAGTCTACTGATACCACATCCACATCATCAGGGATTGCAAGGTTTTCAAAGACATAGGCTCTCTGGATGTCTCCCTTCTTATTTCTGCAATCTCTGGCATAGTGGCCTTCATCCCCGCATATAAAACACTTACATTTTCGGACTTTGTCTTGGTGCTTTTTCTTGAAAATCCTTACATGGGACTCATGCGGCTTGCCCTTGTAAGTTCTTGACTTTAGAAGCCCGTATTTCTTATCATTTCCGTAGTATCCTGGCATGGGAATTGGCTTACAGAAATCCAGAGCTTTCAAGCTTCTCTGGAATGCAGCATCTTTGCACATGTCTGCCAGGTAGTTGTAAGCAAAGTGGATTCTTGGAATTACAGCGATCACTGCACCTGGATGCTTTTCATTCCAGGCCTGGTCCAGTTTGCTTCCGACTATTGTGGGCATTTTCCTGAAGAGCTTTTCTGAAGTTTCAGCGAAATACAGCCTTCCTGATTTTGCCGCCAAGGTCTTGTAGTCATTTAGGTATCTCCAGATGTCCTTCATATCTTTGCAGACCAGCCTGTCCAAGTCTGCATAGGCCCTGTTTTGTTCCTCCGTATCACCTTGATATGGATCTCTCAAGGTGAAAACCCTCCTTATCTGGGATATGACATTTTGTGTGTCATCAGCTATTTCAACTAGCTGATTGTAATCATTGGCATACATCATTCTCCATTGTATCCATGCCTTTTTCTCTATTTCACCAAGCAGATTGTCGATGAATTCCACTTTTGCTCTGTTATTGGGCCAAACCTTATCAGGGGCATTAACATAGTTGAGAGTAATGGACTCCCATCTGGCAATAACATCATCATATTGCTCTATATCATCTGGTAGGACCAACATTGCCCCCGTTGCTCCTTGTGCTGGTGGTAAAGACCACATGTTACTTGTTAGCCCTTTTGCCATTTCGTTAGCCCTGATTTTTATTGGGCCAATGTCAAACTTGGGCTGCTGTCTTCCAAACCCAGAGGCTGGTGGATAGTTTACTGGGCCCATCATAGTGTCTTCTGGTGGCCTGTATCCAGAGGTTGCACCGCTTTCAACCGTGGTATACATTCTTTCCACCTTCGCCTTCCCTGTTTCAGCCTTCCTTGCTTTATCAAGGAGTCTTCTTAGGGCTGGGTACTCCATATCGTGGCGGCCTCCTTCTTCTAAGAGACATCCGAATTGGGTCCTGTTCTCATCATCTGATTCACTGCCCGGCGCATCTTTCAGCTCGCGGCTAGTGGAACCAAAATCAAAGAATTCATACCCAAAGTCGAACGTATCATCTTCTCTGTTTTCCACGCATGGTTCTTCCTGTGTGCTCCTGTAATCCTTTTCTGGGTTTGCTGACTTCATGCTAGTGTCGGAGTCTTCGCCGTGGCTACTTTTTGTGGTGAAGTCTGCATTCCAATTCCTTGCACACCACCCTTCCTCAGATTTTTCATTGGCTGATCCTCCTGTACTAGGATGTTGATCATTAAACCATGCATCTTTGCGCCAATATTCGTCAGTTTCTGAGAACTCGTAATCTTCCTCATGCTGTCCCTCGTACTCTCCATCCTTCTCTGAAAAATGATGATTATTATCATCATTTAAGCTGTGGACTAGGTCTTGTTGCTGGTAGGCTTGATGGAGGTTATGGCTATGGTTCTGGGAGAACTCATTAGGATCAGAGTCCTCTGGTGTCTGATCATAGATTGGCTCCTGGTTGCCTTGGTCCGTTTCATCATCATCACTGTGGATAGGTGCCAATATTTCGTCTTTGCATCCTCCTGGGTTTTGAGCCTCTTCATCTTCCCATCCTGTAGGAATGATCGATTCTACCAACACTGCTGCACTGTCCGGTGCTGTGTATCGTACCTTGTATTCGAACCCATTAGCTCCATGGGCTCCCAGTGTGTCCCATCCTTCTTCATTTGGGTACGTGGCACGCCTATGGTAGCGGATGTTCCTCAGTTGTTGCATTGTCTGCTCGGCTTCAATTTGTTGTTGGTAGGTGACTCGAGGCATACTCTGCCTCTCCCTTTCTTCTTGGATTTCCTCCCATGACACTAGGACAAGTTCATCATTTTCTTCTTCATGATCTTCCTCCATTTTCTCGGTGTCATGTTCATCGACAATTGGATCCCTAGAGACGCTGCTTCTTGCTGCAGTGTAACTGTCGAATCTAACAGATACAGACCCATTGGATCTGGTTCTTAGGAGAGCATTTGTTGGTCTTTGGGGTATTGTCTGGGTAGGAGGATGAATTACCCACTGCTGCCCTCTCAGCTGCTCCGTCGTTCTTCTTTCACCCAAGGTTGCCCGAATTCCGTTGGTTGCCAAGTAATCTGCTACTTGGTCTATGTTGTATCGGAATCCTGCAAACCCTGAGTTTGTTAATCTACCAATTAGTGATCTGGTAATCAACAAATTGGACTCCCCTCTCCATCCTTCATATCCTCTTGTCTGGATAGCAATCTGGATGTGCTGGAAGAAGTCATGTATACTTAGCATCATGTTGGGTGCTAGGTACACCAACTGTGATCCTTGAGATAAGTCTACCTCCATTGTTCCTATGATAGACCTGTCATCTGGCCACCTTGTATCTCGAACTACGACTAAGGCCATTGTTCCAGCCTCTCGTCTGTGCAGAGCCTGGATTCTGATCATCATTAATCCAAGGTGGACATGTTCCATGCCCTCCCTTCGTAGCCTGTCATAGGATTGCTGATTGACGAATCCTGTGTTGATTTGTTGTCCATCTTCAGTGACAAGGACCCTGTGTTCCGAGTAATGTTGATATACCCGGTGTCTGGGACTGGACCAACTTCTATCATACAACGTTTCAGCGGGCACCATTTGTGCCCTTCGTCTTTGTGAGAGTGTGAGCTCAGCTGTTGGGTCCAGCTGACTTTCTAAGCTTCTTCTGTAACCAGAGCCTGTCACTCTCCTCAAGGCATTTGGAATTCGCCTTGTTGCTTCATATCTGGCCCTACTAAGGGTTCTGTAGTTCCGGATTTGGTCTTCCTGGGTAGGGTTTTCGCTGGCAGACCCGGAACCTTCCCTCATGGTGGGCATTGGATTCATCTCTGATGCTTGGCCTTCTGTATTTCTTCTTCAAGGATTTTTAAAGGATCCTTGAAAACGTAGAACGGCCCTTTCTTCTTTGGAGCTGGTTTTTCTCCTTCTGTGATCTTGATTTCTCCAAGTTTCTTGGTGAGTGCCTCCAAGGTACTGGTGAAATCTTCTGCTTTTTCTTTTCCTGTGCTCAACTTCCTAACCTCTGCCCTTAGGGTTTGTATTTCCTCCCTAATATCAGAGATTTGCTCGACTGTCTGGACTTGTAGCTGGATTAGCAAATTATTTTGCTTGATGATGGTTCCCAACTGGTTGGCTGACGATCCTGTACTTTTCGAGAAACCAACGGCTGGGCTTTCAATCGACTCGACGGACTGGATTACTTCTTTGTATGCTGTACTGGCTGCTGTTAAGTGCCAGTTGTTGTTCATGAACGGCTTTTTCTGAGTTTTCCTTACTGGTTTTTCCTCTCAAGAAAAGAAAAGACTGAAAACGAGTAACAGATAAATGACAGATTCTGGATTTATACTTTCGTTAAGAATTATGCCGACCCCTTTTAAAGGATTTTCAAAATGCTTGATTAAGTAACAGGCCCTTGTTCTGATCCTAGCAATTTTAGTCCAACTCACCTTTTCAGTGATTAACTGCACTCTCTGGTGACTTACTACACCTTACGTCTTTTGTTTTTCCAAGATTACTAGTAAAAGAACAAGAAAGTGTTTGATTGAATTATTGTACGTGGCTTTGTTATACCAATGGTATACTCAGATATCCTTACAGTGAGGATTATCTGCAACCACGGGTTTCCAGCCTATATACAATAGATCTTTTAGCATTTTTATGAAGAACAGAGGTACTGACATAACCTTAATAAAAGCACAAACCCAGAAATTAACTTAAGCTGCCATAAAATACCTTAGACTGAGCTCTGATACACAATGTTTCTTTCAATTCTTACTCCACCATTCATAGCCCTGATGAAGTTGCATCCCAACAGCATATCAATGCCTTTCATATTGTTGATGGCGAAACTGTATTCATCCTCCTACCCAGACAATACCCCAAAGACCAACTTGACTTTCGAAGCCCGTATTTCTTATCATTTCCGTAGTATCCTGGGGGAGGGGGGAGGGGGGAGGGATCCAATGCTTGCGAGCACTGTAGCCAGTCCCAAATTTAAGTTTTTAGTTGAATTTGGATAAAAGTCAGATTTTATAAATTGACATGCAAAAATTCTGTTGTTTAGATTTATAAACATAGAAATGTAAAATTTTTGCATGGGAAAAAAAATTGGGAATTTGGGAAGTTTACATTTCATGTAAATAGTGTCATTTCCAAATTTGTAAATAGGTGCCACTGCCGTTGTGGCCCCTATCACTACCACCGCCACCTCCGCCGCCACCACCCACCATCATCACCACCACCACTACTAGCACATTTCATAACTATTATCTTGCATTTATATATTAATGAGTCTATACGCACATTAAATTCCGTATTCAAATTCCATTGTTCTTTTAGGTTAACTAAACAAAAAAATTCACAAATTCAAGAAAATAAAATTCCATCATTTCTATTTCTGTCATTTTGAAATTCATTAGTAATCTTAAATTTCCTCGTCCAAGCACGATTTAATTATTCTCTGTTCACTGCCAAACCAGCGGCAGTACCACGGGGAGCAGCCACTGCACTCTTCCTTCTTCTTTCATCGACTACCAAACCACAACACCGCTGTCAATTTTTCAAAAAAAAAAATTATGTCATAAGATTTGTGATTTAGATTCAAAACTTTTTTAAAACCCCGATGATTCCACCAAATTCAATACTTCAAAGCTCATAATCTCCATTGAAAGAGAGTGAAAAGAGTGGATTTTGTCTCGACACCCCTCTCAGCCCACTCGAGAGTTCCTTGAGTGTTTCTCGACAGCCACTTGAGAATCTCTCGAGCGTTTCTCGACATCCCATCAAGGGAGAAGAAGGGGAGTGATGGATGAGATGATCAAATTTTCCGTGGATGATTAGCTTATGCTGCTGATCGTGCTAAAGGCAAATTAGCGAATCTGGTGGGATGTTTCACTTGATTGGAAAATTGGAATAAAATCCTAAGTTTATGGGGTGTTGTTTATATAAATCCCTAATTTCTAATATGTTTTTTTGTGTTTCCAAATGTGTTGAATTTAGTGGAAATTGTTGTGACAGGCAGTGGTGAACAATTTGGAAGATGCACATGAGCAGATAGACACAGCAATCTCAACAGCATTGAAAGAAAGCAAGCCTGTATACATCAGCATAAGCTGCAACTTGCCTACAATTCCTCATCCCACATTTGCTAGAGACCCGGTCCCCTTCTTTCTTGCCCCGAAACTAAGCAACCAATGTGGGTTGGAGGCAGCAGTTGAAGCCACTGCTGCTTTTCTCAACAAGGCTGTGAAGCCAGTCATTGTCGGCGGACCCAAGTTAAGAGTAGCCAAAGCACAGCAGGCCTTTATGGAGTTTGCAGATGCTAGCGGGTACCCGATCACTGTAATGCCCTCCGGCAAGGGTTTGGTGCCCGAGCACCACCCGCATTTCATTGGGACTTATTGGGGTGCTGTGAGCACCAGCTTCTGCGGCGAGATTGTGGAGTCTGCTGATGCTTATGTTTTTGTAGGACCCATTTTCAATGATTATAGCTCTGTGGGGTATTCCTTGCTGATCAAGAAGGAGAAATCAATTGTCGTGCAGCCAAATCGTGTGACAATTGGGGATGGTCCGTCGTTTGGCTGGGTTTTCATGGCGGACTTCTTGAGTGCATTGGCCAAGAAGCTAAAGAAAAACAGTACTGCTGTTGAGAATTACCGTCGTATCTTTGTTCCCCATGGCATCCCCCTGAAGAATGAGAAGGATGAGCCTCTGAGGGTCAATATTCTCTTTAAGCACATTCAGGTAGAAGCAGAGTGTTCTGTCTTGTATACCTGAGTTGTCCATGTTCTGTTTGCGCTTCTTGTATTGAGATTTGTAATTTCTGATTTTTTAGTTGAAATTGTTAACAGGAGATTATCAGTGGCGACTCTGCGATAATTGCTGAAACCGGAGACTCATGGTTCAATTGTCAGAAGCTCCGCCTCCCTGAGAATTGCGGGTAAGCTGTGGTTTCCTGTACACAACTCATTTAAGTAGTTCTTAATTAGTACAATCATATATAACTATGTGGATCTATTCAGGTATGAATTCCAGATGCAATATGGATCTATTGGATGGTCAGTTGGTGCCACTCTTGGCTATGCTCAGGGTGCCAAAGATAAGCGTGTAATCGCTTTCATTGGCGATGGGAGTTTCCAGGTTAGTTATATCAGATTCATAGAGCACCATGGAGCTGGAATGCGACTGTAAAATAAGGAACACATGAAAAATAGTAAATGATAAGATTGATAAGAGATACAAAACAATTTCTTCTTTTGTTTTAATCATTTAAAAAAAGTAAAGGATAAGAAATTACCATTGCGTTATAATTATTCCAATCGGAAAAGTTTATATTTTAGAGAGATATGGCGCTTGGGTGGTAAATAGTGTCTCCTTTCAGGTAACTGTGCAGGACATTTCGACAATGATCCGATGTGGACAAAACACGATTATATTTCTTATCAACAATGGAGGCTACACAATCGAAGTAGAGATTCACGATGGTCCATACAATGTGATTAAGAACTGGGATTACACTGGCCTTGTCGATGCCATCCACAATGGTGAAGGCAAATGCTGGACTGCCAAGGTTAGCATAAAAGAAACAATTTTCCTAATCCTTATAGCTAATCTGATGCTGCAGGGGACGATGATTATTCAATTCAATCTATACTTCTTGCTTTGATACTTGCTAGGTTCTTGCTAGGTTCTGCTATTCAATTGACAAACGGTGCTGGTGTAAATACAGGTACGTACGGAGGAGGATTTAACAGAAGCAATTGCGAAGGCAACAGGGGAGCACAAGGATAGTCTATGCTTTATTGAAGTGGTTGTGCACAAGGATGACACTAGCAAAGAGCTGCTGGAATGGGGATCCCGAGTTTCGGCCGCCAACAGCCGACCTCCAAATCCTCAGTAAACAGATCGCAGTCGAAAGAGTCAAAACGGAAGATCGAAAACTTGTGAAGTGTTGTAAAGCTCCGACACCAAACCTGAGAATTAGAAGATCTAAAAGCAATGTACTTTGTTGTAAATTTTGCTTGCTGTATGATATCAATAAGAGCTATTGAAATAAGAGACGCAGTGTAATTTGCTTCTTGTGTTATATAATGTACCCCTTCTAAGAGAGTTTGAAATTTGAATTTTCTAACCCAACCGGAATTTACTCGAGTTAGTAATTTCTCTGCCAAAACTTAACGTGTAACTTTGCAGCAAAAAGGGAAACAAGAAAAATAAATCATTTTACGGGCAAGACAACTGATTTTCACACGCTCAATTTTTTCTTATTGCACTTTTTTTAGCCTTGGATTGATAAATCAAATAACAAAAATAAGGAAATACACTCGTCCAGTTTTTTGGTCAATTCAGTTGGTTAGACTGCTATATTTAAGTTTTTCTCCATAAAAACGGATCTCATGTTCGACAAATAGTTAATTTGACGAATGAATAGATGATCAAACAATTAGAGTGCATAAATTAATATGTTTTGAAAATTTTGATTGTGCAATGCGAGAAAATTAAAATTGTGTCGAAATAGAAATAATCTGCAATACGGATTCAAAAGTCAGTTAGGATGAGGTTGAAACCGTCTTAGAAACAGAAAGTTTTTACAGTTGACACTGACAGTGACGCCTCTGTTAGTAATTCAGTAAATCGAAAAAAAATGAGCGCCACCGCCAACATCATGAGGTCCGCCGTGAGAGCAACCGCTCGATCCTACTCCTCGCCATCATCTCACCCTCACCGCAAGGTCGCCATTTTAGGAGCCGCCGGAGGCATAGGCCAGCCGTTGTCCCTCCTCATGAAGCTCAACCCCCTCGTCTCCTCCCTCTCCCTCTACGACATCGCCGGCACTCCAGGCGTCGCCGCCGACGTCAGCCACTTCAACACCCGCGCTCAGGTCTTGGGGTTCGCCGGAGAAGAGCAGCTCGGCAAAGCGATCGAGGGATCCAACCTCGTGATCATCCCCGCCGGCGTTCCCCGAAAGCCCGGAATGACTCGCGATGATCTGTTCAACATCAATGCCGGCATCGTCAAGTCTCTCTGCACCGCCATTGCCAAGTTCTGTCCCATGTATTTCAGTAATTTTATATCAACTTTGTTATAATTATCATAAACTAAAAAAATGAACTATAATTCTATAAGTGGTTCAAATTTTGATTATTTTTTCAAATTTCCCAAATATATTCACCCTTTTTGAATAAATTTGATTTAATTTTGTTTTGAATTTTTTGATATAGGCGTTGGTTAATATGGTTAGCAATCCGGTGAACTCAACGGCGGAGGTGTTCAAGAAGGCGGGGACGTTGGATGAGAAGAAGCTGTTTGGAGTGACGACGCTCGACGTCGTTAGGACTAAGAGTCTAAAGGGGGTGTATTCAATTCAGATTTTAAAAGATTATGTCAGAGTTTTTATAATCCATACATTCTGCAGACTTCATGGATTGTTTTAATTCTATATAGACTTTGATAGATTTTAATGCATTTTATTTCAGTATTTGTATGGATTTTAATAAATCTATGAATTGTTGATTGTTCTAATATCAATAATAGGATTAAAAAAAATACATCATTGAAAACCAAAAGAGTTTTCATCTCCAAATTATAATCTTTGCTTACTGGCATTTTAAGTTATCCATTTTCCAAGTATACCTGCTATATCTACTTAGAAGTAATAAACAAGCCATACAATTAACAAGAAAATTCAAACCCTCAAGCCGTACCTATTAAGAAGACGGCATACAATAGTGAACTCATTCTTATAAATAATGAGAAACAGGCAGACAACTGCTTATCAACACACCTACAATTGTTTAAGCTTGTAGCTTTATAGCCGAAACAGACAGGGATACATTCATAAGAAGCTACACATACCACATGCAGAATCTCAATCCACAATTGAGCAAATTGGAAAATCCCAACATCAAAATTCACAAACTTGATTCAAACCCATGTCCTAATACAGTTGAAATTACAAAACTATGCACAAAAAAAGGAACTATCTTGCAATTGGGTTTTCTAAAAAGGTGAGACTAAACCCAAAAGAACAGAAAACCCAGTCGTAAAATCAAACTAATGAATCAAACCCAGAAACAAAATCACAAAAAAAATGGTAAAATTCAGAAGGGTAATGGAGAAGTGGAGCTGAAAAGAAACGTACTGGGATCTTGTGAAGAGGGACCTGGGACTTGAAGTAGATGTAATCTCCGGGCGCCGAGTAGACGCCTTTCATTGCTGGTTTTCTATGCCCAAAACCTCCCCATGTCACATACCCATTATTCGATTTGATCAGATTGATCGATCACTCTTATCTCTCTCTCTCTCTCGATTTTTCTATTAGTTTTCTATGTATTTGCTGGGTTGGGGGTTTGGTTGTTTGTCCTCGTTGTTCTTTCAAATTTTCTTTGAAATTTTTGAAACCCTAATATTTATGAATAATATACATAATACCACAAACCATTGAGCATAACAACAATAACGTCAATAGATTAGAAAATACCAACCTTGAGTGAAGAGGTTTGTTCGTCTTCTACAAGGTCAAGAAAAAGTCTGTTCGTCTCCCTTCATCTTCTATTATGAGCGAGCAACAAAATCTCTTAGTAGGAGAAGAGATTTCTGAATGGATTTTCTATTTATACCAAAGACCCTAGAATCCTATACAATCCAACAATTAATGAAATCTTTGAAAGTCAATAAACTTTTCAATACCACTAGATTTCTACGGATATTTTAAAATCTTAATTGAATACAACAAAATTTTAAAGGACTTTTTAAAATCCTAATTGAATACCTACAGACTTTTTAAATACAAAAAAATCCTATAGACTCCAAATTGAATACACTCCCCTAAGACTTTCTATGCAGGCAAAGCTAACGTTGAGGCATCCGGTAAGACATTTCTTGCATTTTTTATACATGTTTGGTCGCTGAGAAAGCTCTTTGGCAACTATTGAAACAACATTTCGGAAGAGCGGCAGAGCTAGGAATTTATATATGGGTGGGCTAATTTATTTTCCTTATAGTATAGAGCGAAATTTAGGTGTTAAGAGTAGGCTAAATTTCTATTTTGTGCAACATTAAACTTAATTTTTCATAAAATCATTCTTTTTAACACCAACATTTTTCATCATTTAAAACTTGGAGTGTGCTAGAGTCGAGGGCAGCCACTAGCTGGCTCCACCCTTGTTTTGGAACCCAAAATTCTAAACCACATCAATGCATGGTATACACTTTTAAATTTAACGGCTGGATGTCACTGAAAAATCCAAAGGAATTTAGTGGATTAATTTGAAGTGCTTAAAATGCAATGCATATGACTAGTAGAAGAACTTGTAACCGAAAATGTATGTCGGATATTTGACAAAATAAATATAGTATAGAAGTGAGTGGTTCTACTATTAGTAACAACCAGCTCTTTTGCGATAAAATTTTACACCTACTGAATGTATGTGGTTTAAGTTAAAGACAATTTCAGTGTTACACCAATTAGTAATAGATCATCGTTCCGTCTTTATATTTTCTCCAATTTTTTGTATAAATTTGTGAAATGAGTTCATTGTGTTGTAAATTGCAGACGTTAATATTCCAGTAGTTGGTGGTCATGCTCGAATAACCATTCTTCCTCTGTTTTCCCAAGTAAGCTTTTGTCTTTCTATCTCTATCTCTTTGTTTTTTACTTAAGTTGGTTCTCTTTTACTGTTGATTTTGTTTTGAATTGGTATCCTGCTTTGATTTTCTTAAGGGATTTTAGCTGGTTAATTTTATTTTTGAATGAATCATGTTTATAGGCAACTCTAAAGTCGAAAAACTTGTCAGACGAGGATATTAAAGCACTTACCAAGAGAACACAAGATGGAGGGAAAGAGGTTGTTGAAGCAAAGGCCGGAAAAGGTTCTGCTACTCTATCAATGGCGTAAGTTTGCGAGGTTCTCTCATTAGTTTCTTGGGGAAATTTGAATTTCACTACCAAGATTATGTGAAAATTGTGGGCTGTGTTGTTTGCAAATAATATGGCCACAGAGTGTATTATTTTTTTGTTTTGTACGTGTCCAGATTCGCCATCTCGGGAACATATATAGCTAGCTCAACCTTTTCAGGATTGTTTATCTCATACCATTTTTACTTGCTAAATTGTGTAAATAGTTGCGAATTTTGAGGTGCAAGCAAATTATAATAGGTTAAACTGTATTCTGCAAGAGAGCATGTATAATTTTACTTTTCATTGGATTTTTTTCTACCCTAGCTGGTTGCCTCCTCTGTAATTTTGACTTTTTTACTTCTCATATTCTCTTGTTTCCCTGCAATATCTCCTGTCTATGTTGATGATACCTTTTCGTTTATGTGCTTTTCGAAACTGAGAATTCATGTCTTCTTCTACAGCTACGCTGGGGCAATTTTTGCCGGTGCTTGCTTGAAGGGACTTAACGGGGTTCTAGATGTTGTTGAATGCTCGTTTGTGCAATCAAGCGTCACAGAATTGCCTTTCTTTGCCTCTAAGGTAATTGAATTAACCAAGTCGGACGCCTCATAAGTTATTTTTAAGTTGGATGAAAACCTATTTTTTGATATTTTCCTTTCCTTAATTAAGCTCATTGTAACATGTGGTGCAGGTAAGGCTCGGAAAGAATGGCGTGGACGAAGTTCTTGGATTGGGATCTTTGTCCGACTACCAGAAGCAGGGCCTCGAAAGTCTAATACCCGAGCTTAAAGCCTCCATAGAGAAGGGAATAAAGTTTGCTAAAGAAAGTTAACCTGAAGAGTTTGCATAAGGTTTTTGAGATTTGATACCCTTCTTTATGTTGGGGACATAACATTTTTGTTCCACTAAACTGTTGTGAGCCAAGTTTTGTTGCCTCCAGAGTCCAAACATAAATTGAATAAATGCGAGCACAATTTGTTCATGTTCCAATAAGTATTATTTAAAATTTTTTTTATATTTTAAAATGGACTAGCTGGTAGCCAAGCCACGTCAGTCTACCCTTCCGAGGGCCGGGAAGACTCACAGAGGCATTTCAACCTCCCTCTGGGGACCATCGTGTGATTCACGAGCTCTAGGAATTGAACACAGGACAAGCCGTGTACAATACGGGCCCGAAATTCGCTCCAACTACTAGGCCACCCTGTGATAGTTATGTGCCAATAAGTATTTGAATATGCATAAGATTTTCTTTTCGACGCGATGAAATTGTTGACAATATCGTCCATGTTTGGTCAGAAGCGAAATTTCTAATCTAACTTGCTTTCCTAATCCACAGTTAAAATACCATTATTTATACAGAGTAGTTAAATCCCCGAAAATCTCTTGAATATATTTTATGCAGATCAAATCGTGTGCATGTGCATATGAGTCATTATATTGTATATATCTCAAGCCAGCTCAAAGTTGCAACTTTATACAGGGCCTTTTACTATACTACTTTCAACTATAATATTCCTTTGAATCCTTTCTATACGGGCGTCCAGACACAGCAATTGTTCTCTCGACTCTACGAGAGAGACGGCTAGAGATCTACCAATTCTATGGGTTCATCTTTTCAACCACATTATTGGATGAACTTCCTCCTCATATCAGTTTTCATATTCATCCCTCATGCCTACGGCTGCTTCGGTTCAATTTTCAGCTTTGGCGATTCACTAGCTGATACCGGAAACTTGTACATCAGCTCCCATGACAAGCATTTCCACTTCTTCTTCCCTCCATACGGGGAGACATACTTTCACCACCTCGGACGCTGTTCCGATGGCCGCTTAGTCATCGACTTCATTGGTACCTAAGTATCCACTTATCCATATCTTAAAACTACAATGTATCTGATTTTTTTATCAGCCTCTCCTTTTGCTTTATCTTTGCAGCTCAATCCCTCGGACTTCCGCTGGTTCGACCTTATCTCGAAAGCAAGAACAATGGCAGTATCCAAAACTTTGAAGGGGGTGTAAATTTTGCAGTGGCAGGAGCCACCGCGATCGACGCCGCCTTTCTTGAATCAATGGGAGATTCTAATCCATACACCAACAACTCTCTGAGAACTCAATTGGACTGGTTTAAAGAAATCCTGCCATATTTTTGCAACACATCTTCAAGTAAGTTGGAAAAAAAAATTTCTTCTCATTTTCTTAATTGAAACGGCTTAGTGTATAACTGGAGAGCGGTATGAGCAAGTGGTTGGCCACCACTTTTAATTTAATTTAAAGTTGACTGAAGGGTGTATATAGTTTGTTTCCCAACTTTAATTATTGGGCTTTTAGCATTAAGCCCCACAAAAGAAACTCTTTTTGCAATAAATCCCTATTAATGTTCTATTTTCTTTTAAATCCTCAGTTTTTGTTGTTATTCAGCTTTAAGTCCTAATTTTTTTTGGCCATAGGAGTGTAAGTTGAAATGGTGTTTCCGATTCCAACAGTACAATTTCTGAATTCAAATCCAAAAATTCCAAATCCGAATATTTTCTAAAAAATTGGAATACATTTAGAGATTCTGAAAATTCCGAATTTCCAATCTAAATTTTTTTGAAGTATTCCGAACTTATTCCGATAATTTTTTTTTTGACATCTTCTGATTTTTATAGTTAATTAATCAAATTATATATTTTGTAATCAACTTTTGTATTTTATTGGTAGTTTTGGATACATTGTGTTCATTGTTTTTTTATTAAACATACACTTATATATTAAAAAAGATAAGCATACTACTATACCACAAAATTAATTTAGTTTATAAAAAACTAATGAAAAGCCCATATCCAACCAAAATAGTAATCATAAATTAACACTCAATAACAATTTATTAAAAATAAAGAGAACAATTCAAACAATATATTAATTATAAACACACAATAACATTTTATAAATAATAAGGACAAAAAAAAAACAAAAAAAAAGGTGGTGGCATTTTTCGTAAATAAGTTGGACTTTGGTGGCTTGATTGTTTATACATAATTAAGCCAACTATTTATACACAGGTACGACTGTTTACACACAATTAGATCAACTATTTATACCAAAGTTTAATTTATTTACAAAAATGTCATCTTCTCCTAAACTTCAACTTATTTACAAAAATGCCACCACCTCTTTTTTTTTCCCTTATTATTAATAAATTGTTATTGAGTATTTATGATTAATTTTTTTTAATCTCAAGGGCTTTTCATTAAAGCTCCCTTGAATTTATACATAAGCAAATACCAATTAGTACAAAAGAATAATAAATTGCATGTACGAAAAAGTTGGAGAATATTCAAAAACTTATAAAATATATGAATTTCCTAATTATGTTCCACAATTTTCTAAATTACTCTAATTCTGAAATTTTCGAATATGCCGAATTTAAAAATTGTGATTTGCCGATCCGATTTCAAAATTTTAGAACGAAAATTAGAAATGTTGTTTTCTATCCGATCCTTCCGAAAACACTCCTATTTGGGCATTTAGTAGCAAGCAACCCATTGTTTGTTAATAATATATTCCCTCAAGTTAAGGCCAAAAAAAAAAAATCAATTAAGCCCCATTTATAGCCTAAAAATTATAGAAATGAAATTGTATTTCAGTGTTGAGAACTTGAGGGTGTTGGGTTTCCACCCATGTGTCCTGGGTTTGAAACCTCCCCTCCCCCAAATTATTGTAATATTTTCAAACCCTCTTGGCCCCTCCCCTTAATAATAATAATTTTAAAAATAAAAAATTGCCACATTGTTGAGAACTTGAGAGTATGAATCTCACATCGGGGAAAAGAATAACCTTGTATGTGCTTATAAGTAAGTGAGTTACTCTCCATATTACCAATTGGTTTTATGGTGAAACCTCAACTTTCTTCAGAGTATCAGAGTAGGTTGTCCTACGTGTGAAGCCAAACGGCCATACGCGCTCCACGTCATTTGATTTGCCACATGTTAAGCTTGAAATTTCGCCACACGTGAAGGGGCGTGTTGAGAGTATGAATCCCACATTGGAGAAATGAGGGACCTTGCATGGGCTTATAAATAATTGAGCTACTTCTCATATTACCAATTGATTTTATAGTGTAACCTCAACTTTCTTCGCACACCAAATTTAATTTCCAAACTATTGTCGGGCCAATTTAGGAATCAAAATCGCCTCATTTTTCATAAGAATAGTGATTATTTCTTCGCTGAAACTGTCTTTCAGTGAGGGAAATAAGTTCCTTGCTGAAGATTTCCATGCTAATGGACCATTTTGTTGTGGCGATTAGTAACATTAATTTCGGGAAAATCTTTGCATATGACTTCAATTTATTGATTTATTTATTATTATGTTGCATACTGTCTGATTTATATTGCAGATTGCAATGAATTCCTCTCCGGCTCTCTAATTCTCATGGGAGAGATTGGAGGTAACGATTACAACGATGCATTGCTTGGCGGAAAGAGTATAGAACAAATCACAACATATGTAGCATTGGTGATAAAAGAAATTGGTTCATCCATCAATGTAAGAGTCAGAAAAGTTGGGATCACAATTGTTGCAAGTCTACAAAGGCGATACCTTTTACGCTTTATCTAATTGCCTGCGGCTACTGCTTTGCAGGAGTTAATCGAGCTTGGGGCCACGACAATTTTGGTACCTGGAAACCTTCCAATTGGTTGCCTTCCCATTTATTTGACAAAATTCGAGAGTTTGAATCAGAGCCTATATGACCCTTCAACTGGCTGTCTAAACTGGTTAAACAAGTTTATTGAGTATCACAATGAGCAGCTTCAGACAGAACTACGTCGGATCCAAAGCCTTCATCCTCATGTCAACATCATTTATGCAGATTATTACAATGCTATGATGCACTTATATCATTCTCCAGAACAATTTGGTACTTCATCTCCTCAATATTTGTTGAAGTATTTTGCATTTTTTGTTAAAAGACGAAGATTCGAGATTCTAATGAATTGGTAAAAAGCTCACAAATTCAAGTTCATGTGTAGTTACTAGCTTAGCTTTGTCAATAGGCCTTTAACAATGCATAGTTTCCAAATGCTGAAGCTCAAACTGTTACTATTAAAAGATTTGTTTCGTGTAATTGCAGGATTTATCGGGGGAACTCTGAAAGCGTGTTGTGGAGGAGGAGGAGCATACAACTACAACTCATCGGCACAATGTGGTACTCCACATGCAAGTGCTTGTGAAAACCCTGCAGAGTTTATCAATTGGGATGGTATCCACTTTACAGAAGCAGCATACCGGTGGCTAGCCAATACGTTATTAAAAGGAAAATACATCATTCCTCACATTAGTTTCTTGTGTGTTTTAGAATTGTAATCTGTCAATGTCATATGTGAACTTGTGGTTATACTTATTCCAGCAACTTTAGTCTACACGTACTGACAAAAAAATTCGGAATTTTATTATTATCTCTTCCCCAAATTATGTACACACCATATTTGTAGGTATATTTAATTAGGTCTTGACTGTAACATTACAAAAAAGAATTTGTCAACGAATCTTTCATAAACTATTACAATTTTGACAGTTTTACTCTATTTCTGTTTTTCGTTAAAATTAAGTAACTATGTTTTATTTGTGCATATTTCCCATTGTATAAGTTATATATGTATATCATCTATAATAATTTTTCATCTTGTACGAGTGATCAGCGATCTCTGATTTACAGATTGCAACAAACTGCTTTCGAGCTGTCTAGTTCTTATGGTAGAGATCGGAGGCAACGATTAACAACGCTTTGCTTGCAACAAAAAGTATAGAAAAAGTTCAAAAATATGTACCATTTGTGATAAAAGTAATAGCTTCAACCATCAATGTATGTAAGAGTTGGAATCATAATTGTTTTGCTACAATGCTTTGTTGAAAGGAAATTACACCGATCCTCCCATTAGTTCCTCGTGTGTTTCTGCATTGTGATATGTCAGTGTTAGCAACTTATATAAAACAGATTTATCGTCACATGGTATCTCGTTCCAATAGAACAATAACATGTGTGAGTTTTTCAACACATGACATTGTATTGAAACGTGACACCACGATGGCAGTGAACTCGTTCCATGTAAGTACTTCTTCACATGTGGACATGTGGTTATACTTAAAGTCAATTTGGTATAGCTGTGCTTTTCAAAACAAGTTTTTGTTGTGTTGCGAGAATACACAACAGTGGGAAAGTGTTTTGACACAACAATGGGAAAGTTAACCTGAAGATCTTTGTAAGGTTTTTGAGTTTTGATATGTTGGGAACCTTAACAATTTTGTTGCACTAAGCTATTGTGAGGCAATCAATCCTTAAAATAAATGTGAGCACCATTTGTTCCTGTCGCAATGATTATTTGAATTTGAAGTTAAAGTTTTTCATTGCCCGGTTTGAAGATTTACCTGCTATGTTCACAATCCGTGAGTAATTTTTACACTTACCACATTTTGTATATTATATTTGTACCAATAGAGATAATCGGCAAAAGTAGTATTTTTGCCGTCCAGTATATTGCTAACCAAAAACATTTCGGAACTGTTTGGTCATAATCGGAATTCCCAATGCAAACATGCTTTCCTAATCCACACTTATAATACCATTATCTATATAGAGTCGTGTAATCCTCACTCTCTTCCATGTAATAAGTCAAGCAGGGCCTTTCACTATACAACTTTACTTTCTTACCTTCTTACACGCGCGCCCGGACACAAGAGTCTCTCGCTGCAATAGAGACGGCTAGAGATCTGTACACTATGGATTCGTCCTTTCAACCATATTATCGGATGAACTTCCTCCTCATATCAGTTTTCATATTCATCCCTCATGCCTTTTGCTGCTTCAGTTCAATTTTCAGCTTTGGCGATTCACTTGCTGATACCGGAAACTTGTACATCAGCTCCCATGACAAGCATTCCAACTTCTTCTTCCCTCCATACGGGGAGACCTACTTTCACCACCTCGGACGCTGCTCCGATGGCCGCTTAGTCATCGACTTCATTGGTACTTAAGCATCCACTGATCATATCTTAAAACTACAACCACGTACTACACATATATCTGATTTTTTATCAGCTTCTCATTTCGCTTTATCTTTGCAGCTCAATCCCTCGGACTTCCGCTGGTTCGACCTTATCTCGAAAGCAAAAACAATGGCAGTGTCCAAAACTTTGATGGGGGTGTGAATTTTGCAGTGGCAGGAGCCACCGCTCTCGACGCCGCCTTTCTTAAAGCGATGGGATATTCTAATGTACACACCAACAACTCTCTGGGAATTCAGTTGGACTGGTTCAAAGAAATCCTGCCATACTTTTGCAACACATCTTCGAGTAAGTCTGAATTTCCTTTATTTCTTTTCTTCTCATTTTCTTATTTGAAATTGCTTATTGTACAATTGCAGGGCTGTATGAGCAAGTAGTTGGCCGACACTTTGAATTTTAGTTTAAAGTTGACTGAAGAGTGTATAGTTTGTTTCCCAACTTTAATTATTGGGGCTTTTAGCATTAAGCCCCTCAAAAGAAACTTTTTTGCAATAAATCTTTAGTAATGCTATATTTTCTTTTAAATCATGAGTTTTTTTTTTTTTTGTTGAGAAACGGAGCTAAAGCTCAAAAAATTACAAGATGACACGAGGGCTTAGAAACACCTAAAATATCATCTTTCAAAATAGATCAAATACAATCAGGAGGTCACGATAGACAGTAAGGCTCAACTCAAGACCACTTTCTAGATCAGCAAGACGTTCAGCCACCATATTACGCTCACTGTAGATATGTAGTATACTGCAGTTTCATCTGCCTATTGATAAACTCTTGACAACCCAATATAATAGTAGCAAGAGGGTGAAACTTTTCAATTTTATTCTTAATAAGATGCACAGCTACATGAGAGTCAGATTCAAAAATAATTGTCTCGGTACCTATTTCCCAGGCCATATTAAGTCCATAATATATACCCCATAGCTCTACTTCAAGCACTTGTCAAACGCCCAAATTAATAGCAAAACCGGCAATCTAGTCTCCACTATTATTTCGAAGGACTCACCTGCTACAATTACCCTATTTTGCGTCTTCCTACAACCGTCAGTATTAATCTTAATGGCATCTCCACCTGAGTTTTTGTTGTTATTCAGCTTTAAGCCCTCAATTTGTTTGGGCATTTAGCAGTCAGCAATCAATTGTTTGTTAATTATATATCCCTTAATTTAAGGCCCAAGAAAATATTAATAAGCCCCGTTTATAGCCTAAAAATAATAGACAAGAAATTGTATTTCATCACCACACCAAATTTAATTTCCACACTATTTCTCGAGCTAATTTAGGAAACTGTCTTTCAGTGAGTAAAATAAGTTCCTAGCTGAAGATTTCCTCGCTAATGGACCATTTTGTTGTAGCGATTAGTATCATTTGGAGCAAATCTTTTCATATGACTTCAAATTTTATTTTATTATGTTGCATACTGTCTGATTTATATTTCAGATTGCAGTGAATTCCTTTCCGGCTCTCTAATTCTCATGGGAGAGATTGGAGGCAACGATTACAACTATGCATTGCTTGGAGGAAAAAGTATTAAGCAGGTTGAAGAATATGTGCCATTAGTGATAGAAGAAATTGGTTCAGCAATCAATGTAAGAGTCAGAAAATTAAGCTGGGATCACACCCTAAACCCTCTTTTACGCTTTCTTTAATTTTCAGTGGCTGCATTGCTTTGCAGGAGTTAATCGAACTTGGGGCGGCGACACTTTTGGTACCTGGAAACCTTCCAATCGGTTGCCTTCCCATTTATTTGACGAAATTCGAGAGTTTGAATCAGAGTCTATATGACCCTTCAACTGGCTGTCTGAATTGGCTAAACAAGTTTGTTGAGTATCACAATGAGCAGCTTCAGACAGAACTAAGTCGGATCCGAAGCCTCCATCCTCATGTCAACGTCATTTATGCAGATTACTACAATGCTATGATGCACTTGTATCATTCTCCAGAACAATTTGGTACTTCAACTCTCTCAACATTTATACCCAAGTATTTTGCATTTTTTTTTGTTAAAAGATGAAGATTCAAGATTCTAATCGAATTGGTAATTAAAGAAACTCACAAATTCAAACTTCATGTGCATATATTTTAGTCCCTACTCAAACATAGCTGCCTTGTGAATAGCTTGTGGATTTTTGGTGTAATCCTATTTCTACCCAGAAGATTAGGCCTCTATTTGAAGTGTTAACAATGCATATGTATATAGTTTCCAAATGCTGAAGCGCGCTGAACCTGTTTACGATAAGAAAACTTGATTCGTTTAATTGCAGGATTTATCGGGGGAACTCCAAAAGCGTGTTGTGGAGGAGGAGGGGCATACAGTTACAACTCATCGGCACAATGTGGTACTCCACAGGCAAGTGCTTGTGAAAACCCTGCAGAGTTTATCAATTGGGATGGTATCCACTTTACTGAAGCAGCCTACCGGTGGCTAGCCAATGCGTTATTCAAAGGAAAAATATGTCATTCCTCGCATTAGTTTCTCGTGTGTTTCACAATTGTAATCTGTCAGTGTCACCTGTGGACTTGTAACTATACTTATTCCAGCAACTTCAGTCTATACAACTGACAGAAAATTTCGGAGATTTTATTATTTCTTCCCCAAATAATATACACACCATATTTGTTAGTGTTGGAGTTTTGAGACTCCTTGTCCCACATTGGTGAAAACCAAATTTCCAATACACCTTATATATCTTCTTCCCTCTACAAAAGTAGTTAGGGCTTGGGCCAAATGGAATGAGGATTGAGGTTTGAGCCTCAAATTATGTGGATTAGGCTTGATGATTATACCATAATAATAAGATTAATTAATATTAATTAATCAAGACAAGGGCCTAAGAATTAAAACTAATCTGATCAATTAGTTTTTAATTTCCGAATTAAATTTTAATTAAAACGTTTTGATTAAAAGACACAACTCTTTGAAGAGTTGTATAGCTTCAGATACATCCAAAAGGTATTTGAAGAGGTATGAAAGAGCCTATATATAATTCAAGTCCTCAGTTCCATCTGGATATCTTTTATTCCTTCCTTCTCTTCTGTACGAATTTCAGAGAGTAAACACACAAAAACACAATTCGCTAGAATTCTATAATCTAGTGCAGATTGTAGAATTAGGTAGTTGTATCCTGGTCGAGCAGACGTTGTAGAACCACAAGCACAAGAGTGGGACGGAAATATTGTTCGAAGGACATAGCTTTTACGCTAGCCTCTACCTGTGATCAATCAAGTTAGTATCAATTTCGTTTTTTTGCTGTATTTGTTTTTGTTATTTATTTTGTAGTAAGCAAGTATTTTATCAATAAAGTATTTCAATTTCTGTTATTTTTATTTATTTCTGAATTGTTCTCTGACAGTTGGTAGATTTAGGTCTTGATTGTACCTAACATTACAAAAAAGAATTCGTCAACGAATCTTTCATAGATTGGAGTCTTCAACAGTACTTTGACTGTTAGTTCAAGTAATGTCACATGTTATATTTTAGCCTCAGTATCTACATGTACTATAGATATAAATATTGTTTTGATAGATGTGAGTCAAGCTTAAGCTACTTGAGAAGAGAGAGAGAGAGAGAGAGAGAGAGATGAACTCGTGATCCATGTGGGTTGGGTTTTTTAAGCAATTTTGATGAAGCTCCTCCTCCTACTCCTCATGATACTAGTTTGCACATTCATCCCTCATGCTCTTGGTTGCTACAGTTCAATCATCAGCTTCGGCGATTCAATTACCGATACAGGCAACTTGTACAACAGCTCTCCTAACAAATCCATCAACTTTTTCTTCCCTCCATACGGAGAGACCTACTTTCACCACCCCACCGGACGCTGCTCTGACGGTCGTTTAGTCATAGACTTCATTGGTAGCCAGCAACGCTAAACCTAAACAATTTTTCATCACCAGCTTCTCATTTAACTCGATTTTCACTTCATTTTTTTTCTTGCCAGCTGAATCTATGGGACTTCCACTAGTACAACCTTACCTCGAAAGCCATAACCAAACTGTCCACAACATTGAAGCTGGTGTGAATTTTGCAGTAATAGGATCTACTGCGCTGGATACTGCCTTTCTTGAAGAAATGGGAGTTTATAATGAACTTACAAACAACTCTCTAAGAATTCAACTGGATTGGTTCCAAGAAATGCTGTCATTTTTATGCAACACATCTTCCGGTCAGTTACCAATTTTTCTCCTTTTTTTTTTCTTTTAATTTTGTTTTTACTTGAGTCTGTTACTTGTCTTTGCACCATAAAAGACATCGTTTCTTGTCCCCATTTGCTTGTGTGGTTGGCCAATTCCAATGCCACATAAATAACAACTTTAATAATTGAACTCGGTGGACCTCAATGCAAAGGCTTATAATGCATGGATAGAATAAACAGGGAGCATATGAGGTGAGCGCGTACACAATAGACTAAAAGGCGACACTAAATTGTGGTTTATATACTACTTATTCTTTATTTATTTTAATTTTATTTTTTATTAAAATTAGGTAAGACCAACTTCAACCCTAAACCAAAGGCCAAAACAAATTTAGGCTTTTGCCCAGAATCAGTGTTTTTCTTTGGTATGGCCTAAATTTTAGGCCACAAAATTGTTAAATATCATTTGTTTAGATTAACTTAGCTTAATTTTATGAACATTTTAACTTAAAAATATTTAAATTCTGATAAAATGTGAAAAATCACACAATAGACACATACAAACCACAATTCAACCTCTTCTGACACATACCAACCACACTCCATTTCATTCATACACACCAAAAAGAATAATGAAAATTTGGAGATGGGTAGAAGGAAGAATGAAATTTTGGATGAGGAAATGGTAGAAAATTGATTTTGTGTGGATGTATGAACAAATGGATGGGTATATAAAGAGTTTTGGGGTGAAATTTTAATTACATATTTTTGGGTAAATTACAAAAAAAAAACCTCAAATTTAGCCGTTTTTCAATATTATACAACGACTCCTTTTTTTTTTATACCAAAATTGTACATCCGTCCAACCTGCCTTTAGGAGGCTGGTTAAATCCTGACGTGGTGTACTTAAGGCCCACCAAACTTTGACACTCAGCCAACAAACGTGCCACGTAGGCGCCACGTGTGCCCACTTCCCCACTAACCTTCTCCCTTTGTGTTAGAACCCTAATATCTATCCCCCCCCCTCTCCTTTTCTATTAGAATCCTAATTTCGTCCCCCCTCAACCCTCCCCCCCCCCTTCTCCCTTTTTTTTTGTTAGAAACCCTAATTTCGTCCCCCAAAACTTTAATTTTTTCGTCATGTTGAAAAGGACCCTATATCAGAGCAACAACAATTGTAGCTCTCAACGTATTTGGATTGACGAAGAAAGAGAGGCTGCAATGAGTGAGTATTGAAGGCGGGTAACATGTAGATGCAGAAAAGAGCTCAAATGCTAACATCCTAGACCGATTTGAATCCTAGGAGGAGATTTTAGCGATGCCCAATGCCCGATGAGGTAAATTGATTAGAAGAAGTTAAAATTTTTTGGATTATTTGTGATGTAATGTGGTTGTAATTTGGGTTAAATTGAAATGGTTAGTGAATGAAATCTAGGTTAATTTTGCAAGAAGGTGGTTGTGGATTCATCGATTGGTATGACATAGAGATATGTGCTCGTGCGAAGGCTGTTATACCAGAGTTGCTAAGAAAGAAGAAGAAAGCTGAAGAAGATTTGAACAAGGCAGTTGGGGAAATCCACAGGCTAAATGAATGGAACTGGGTCTTAAGGAGGGGATTGTGTTATCTCACACTACACAACCAAAGCACAATGCAGTCAAAACACCATTTTTCATACATTATCACATGACCAAAACCAACATAAACAAAGAACCCCCCAAATTATCCCATGAACTAGAATAAACAAAGACACAAACATTTTTCGAATCAACACATGCATAATCAAGCTTCCAACAAATATCGAATAAGAAGTCAGAAATCTATTTACTGTGAGTTGGATGCGGATCCAACAAATTTACCCCCAGTTTCCAACGCATCCAATTGAGGAAACTATGCTTATTTTTTGTCCTTCTCTTCATTCCCTTCCAATCTTCTTTCAGAAACTTGAAAATTAAGGGCTAGGAGAAGAATTTTTTGTCTGTCGATCAAAGATTTGGGCTGCTGCACTCTGATTTGGGAAGAATTTTTTGTCTGTCGATCAAAGATTTGGGCTGCTGCACTCTGATTTGGGAATTTGGGGATGGGTTAGTGGTTTACGGTGGAAGGTTTACAGGGTTAGTGGTTTACGGTGGAAGGTTTACAGGATTCTGTGGTTTACGAGGTTCTATGAAGGTTATCGGGGATAGTGGGTACGATCTTCAATTTTTTAATTTTTTAAAAAAAATTTATGGGTACACGTGGCATGTTTGTTGGCTAAGTGTTGAAATTTGGTAGGAAACCCTGCCCATGGTGGGCTCCGCGTGCGCCACGTTAGGATTTAACGGGCCTCCTGACGGCATGTTGGACGGATGCACGATTTTGGTTATAAAAAAAAAAAAAAAAGAATCACTGTATGAAATTGAAAATTTTGAGTAATGTTGTATGATATTGACAAATGGCTAAAAGTTTAGGGGTTTTTTTGTAATTTACCCAATATTTTTTAAAATTATTTTAGCCGTTGAATTTTAATTTGGGTCGTTGGATAATTTTTTTTACCGTTAAATTTGATCTCATTTTATCAGAGCCATTTGATTATAAGTAAAAGTAAATAAGAGAAAAAAAAAAGTTTAAAGTATGATCGTTGGTTGATTCAACTATTAGTTGATAGTGACCGACAAGTCTGTCAACGACGGGCCCCACACGCCTGCCTTTAGGAGCCTGCTGTGTGTCCCTCGCGTAGTTGTGGCCGCATGTGGTCTCCGTTGCAAAATCTCACTCTCACAGGTGGGGCCCATGCGTTTTGGCCGGGCCAATCATGGCCTAAATCTTGCTTTGTATTTTCATTTTTTTGCTAATCATGTATATATCATCTATAATAATTTTTCATCTTGTACAAGTGATCAATGGTCTCTGATTTACAGACTGCAGCAAACTGCTTTCGAGCTCGCTAGTTCTTATGGGAGAGATCGGAGGCAACGATTACAACAACGCATTGCTTTCAAGGAAAGGTATAGAAGAGGTTGAAAAATATGTACCATTTGTGATACAAGCAATAGGTTCAACAATCAATGTAAGAGTTGGAATCATAATTTCTTTACTAAAAAGGCAGTCCTTTTTTACAATGTTGTTGGCTATGAATTTTAAGGCTTCTGTGATTTATTTTCTATGGCTGCATTGCTCTGCAGGAGTTGATTGCGCTTGGGGCCTCAACACTTCTTGTACCGGGCAACTTTCCAATTGGCTGCATTCCTTCTTATCTAACAACATATGAGAATTCAGATGAGAACGAATACGACCCTTCAACTGGCTGTCTAAACTGGTTGAACAAGTTTTCCGAGTATCACAATGAGCTGCTCCAGATAGAACTAAGTCGGATTCGAAGCCTTCATCCTCATGTCAATATCATTTACGCAGATTACTACAATGCCATGCTGCAATTGTATCAGTCTCCAGACCAATTTGGTACTTCAACTCCCTTAATATTGCAAAATATTTTACAATGCGTGTTAATAAATGTGAGGATTTTTCGAGATTCTGAAATGCATTAGTTAATGAAATGGTTACCAAACTGGCGGCCAAGAATTCAAAGATAGTAAAATTTTAGTCAAACCCCAAATATTTATTGGATTCATGGAACTGCAGGATTTACTGGGGAAACTACCAAAGCATGCTGTGGAGGAGGAGGGTCATACAATTACAACTCATCAGCACAATGTGGCACTCCAGAGGCAAATGTACTTTGTGAGAACCCTGCACAGTTTATCAGCTGGGACGGTCTGCATTTTACTGAAGCAGCATACCGGTGGATAGCCAAGGGTATATTAAACGGAAATTACACCGTTCCGCAAATTAGTACCTTGTGTGTTTCACAACTGTGACTCACTTCATCCATGATGGTTTTTTGCTGTGTTATTAATTTGTTTCTTCTGATTTATTTACTATTGGGTTTTTATCACAAATGGTCCATGAGATTTACCCAACTCCACATTCTGGTATCTGAGTTTTAAAATCGATCAATTTGGTTGTTTACTTTCAATGTTGTACATTAATGTGGTCTTTCTGTTTGGATTCTATCAATAGTTATGTTAGTGTGTTGATGTGCCACACACGATTCACAAGTCCACTAATGTAGTGCCACATGGATTACACAAAAATAATTAGTTTTTTTTTTTGGTCGAAAAATAATTAGTTATTTTAAACGTTGATTTAGAGCCTTCATATCCCAATTTGGTGGAGTGCGTAAAGACTTCAATTTGATGGATGAAGGTATATACAATACAATTTAGTTCAAACTTCAAATCAATATCTCAAACTATTTCATAAATAATCGTAATATAGTTTTGGGGTCTTTGTAGCACTTCAAAATTCCTATCAACCATTGTCATGCCAAAGTGGCTAACATTTGGATTGAGTTTTTTATGTAAGCTTGTTCTTCAACCGTGGCGATGGCCATAATAACCTTGCTGAGATTCATTTGCGGGTATTTTTTTTAAGAGTGGTGTTATGTCCACCTTTCAACCCTATCGTTGCACTCACTTTATATTCTCACTCATCATAAAAAGTTAAAAAATGAAAAAACTATTTGTTCGAAGCCTTTTTGTTGTAGGATGTAGGCAGGGAACATACGCGTTGGCTAACCACTGGATTTCACCTTTCTGCTGCTGTGGTTTCTGCCGGCTTCACTTCTATTCCTTTGAAGGAATATTCATGAGGCCTTTGGTGTTGGTGTATTCGTCAAGCGTGCCACTATTGGCTTCTGCCAATAGAATGATGTATTTGTTAGATTCGGTTAAATTATGTTATAAACATATTAGATACTTGCGCCACAAGTAATATAACTTCCTTTCAAAGGATTGTGACTTTATTAGATAAGTTCTTGGTTAGGTTCTTTTTAATGCCTTGCTTGTTAAGAACTTTTAATATCACTCAATGTTATACCAGAGACTGCTAAGATGAGGTTTGTTATAAACTTGTTATAGCAAATCACGCCACTCTTGTGCATACATTAGAAAAGTAAAGACTGTAATTAAAGACAGAATGTAAAGACTGAAATTGAAGTACTTGAATGTAAATACAGAAAATAAAGACTTGTAAGTAAAGACATAAAGTAAAAACTGATATTGAAAGACTTTATGTAGATAAAAGTACAATAACATTACATGTAATGGTCATTTGTTTGGACGAAAAATTCAGAAATGTAATAGTAGTGGGAAATTGACTAATTATAAGAGTTTATGGGAATAATTGGCTAAAATTAAAGTTTATGGAAACAATTGGCCAAATCTTACAAGTTCAGAGAGAAATTGGCTGATACCTTTAAAAACAAAGCTGTAGTTATAAATGAGGATTAAATTTATATCAATCATTGATCTGAGATCCAACGATTGATATTAAATCTGATTTTTTTTATTACTGTTGCAAATCGGACAACCCAAATTAAAAAGCCGTTGAGATCGCACGGTCCGTGGGAAGCCACGTGGCTTCCCAACGGTAACTTCGGCAGAAGTGGATCGCGAACCCCACCCGCTGAAAAATGTCGGCTGATGCGCCCCTACTCGCACGTGAGGTGCATGCGCCTGACAGAAAAAATTTAAAAATTTGGCTGATTCCAGGATGACGTCAGCCATGACGTCACACCCACTCAGGCTCTCGGGCTATCAATTCGTCACAGGCCCGCTGCTCGGGCCTCCACTGCCTATCGAGCTCGTGCATGCTGGAGTTTCTTCTCCAGGCCATGTGGCCCTGTTTGGTCCACCTCCCTCCAAGCAAAAGCCCCCGCTGGAGTTGCTTAGAGACTTGAAGTGGTCATCTTATTCTTCTATAAATATTATTATACCCAACCCATTAATTGATGGGTCTAATGGGGCATGAAGAAAAAAAAAACCAAATCCATTTATTTCAACTTTAAGACCAACTCCAATGCAAAAGTACTAAATGCTAAAATTTGGCATAAAAAAGACAAATTTCAAGTTGCCAAACAATTTTTCTCCTCCAACCATATGGTGCTAAAATTTAGCATTATGGCTATATTAAATGTTCAACTAATGTTTTAGCCTTAAATTTTTTAATGTAAACTTTTTTTCACACAATTTTTTTTTAGGTTATCTTAAATTATTTTTACAACCATTTTAACCTAAAAAAAAAATTAAATCTCTACAAAATTGATGGGTACATAAGAGTTTTGAGGCAATATTTGAGTTAAATAATTTTTAAATATTATTTTAAATGTTGGATTATTTTTTTTACCGTTAGATGTGATCACATTTGATCTCATTCGTTGGATTTAAAAAAATTAAAGTAAAAATTGAAAAAGAAAAAAAAAGTGAGAAATTGGGGTCAAACTTGGGTGGTACGTACCATTCAATGATCCAAGCATTAAATGGTTCAAGATTCATTTGAAGCCCACGTCAAATTAATCTGGAACCATTCAATGGCCGGACCATTGAATGGTCCGTACCACTCAAGATTTTTTCGAGAAACTGACCATATCATTTTTTGGCCCACATGATGAGATCAGCACACCATGTGCTAGTTGACGTGTGGGGCCCAACTGAATTTGGTAACTCAAAATGTAGTTCCCAAATTGGAGAATGTACATACGTTTTTCCTATTTTTTGGCAACTTTTGAGCTTGGGTGGGGGAGGATTTGGTTGTTAAATCCTATAATTTAGCATTTGGCAACTCCCATTGGAGTTAGTCTAATGAGATAAAATATTCATGGATACATAACCCATGGATAAAAATCCATTTCTAGTGAGCGAGAATCAACAAGTCTTATCATTACAAAGGACAATGTGAGCAGACAACTGCATTCTAACTATAAGTCTAAAAGGATTTCTGATATCATGAGAGCAACTTATATAAAATAGATTCACCGACACGCGGCGTTCCAATCCAATAATAAATTACCAAGTGGAGAAAAACTTATACATAATAATGCATTATTAATAGGGGATTCCATGTGGCAATGAACCCATTTTATGTAAGTTTTTCTCGACCAATGTTGAGAATGAAATTAAATACTAAAATATTGACAGTTTGTGGAGATAGAAATAAATTCTTAATTAAAAACAAAGCACTCCATAAAAGGAGAAATTTTTACGTGTACCACTTTAGGATATATTTTTCAATATTCTTTCCATTATATTATGATACGTGGTGTACCGCATTAGATATGAGGTATTCATATCTATTGTCATTGAATGTCAATAAAGGTACTCGGCTTCAAATGAAGACAACAATTATAATCTAGTGGAGTGACTGAGGACTGAGCAGTTATACCCGGATTCATCTTATTGGTGTGTGGTACCGTCAATGAAGACAACAATTGAGGGGCAGTTTTGTGGCATTTCTTTTTCTCGATCGGTCTTATTGCACTAACAGCAGGAAAACAGAAGGATGACATCTGCATTTGATTAGAGATAAGTTTTTTTTTTTTAAATTTTGTAGTTTCAAATTTTCTTCAAACTTTATACTTTTGAGATAATTTATTTGCTTTCCAATTTTGTTGGATTTTAGTTTTTCTTCCCTCCTTTTGTTTTCTTGGTTTGGTTTTTTGTTTTGTTTTTATTTTGTCTGTTTGATGTTTCTTTGCTTAGTGACACATGTTTTTTCTTATTGTTTTGTCGGTGGTAGTGACAGCGGTAAGCATAACAATCACCAGTTGTAGGAATTTTGAACGAGATTAGATGATGGTTTTGCTTCATTAGAGATTTGCTAGGTTCATTTTAAAACACTACTCTTCCGTGGTTGTTAAGGGTAATTATAACAGATAAGTTTGCCAGGTTGGTTTTTCAACTTTTTCCTTATGAGTTTTGTTTTGTTTTGCCCTATGATACCTTATTCAGGCAGTGTGTCTTTTTAAGACGCAGTTTTTGTTCCTGATAGTCACGTTTGGGTTTTGGATAACTTTTTTCGCTATCATAGGTACTCTTTATTGGTGTTTTTTAAACACCTTTTCTAACCAAAAAAAAAAATCCTTTATTTTTTTTATATATTAAACGACTTTATTAAAAAAGTTTTCATTTTAAATATTTGCTCTATTTAAGTTTATTTTTTATTATTTTTTAGATATTTTAATTTTATTTGAAAAAAAACTAATATACAGTTTATGATTTTAAAAAAAGTTCAAAAACAAATTTAAATTATTATTTTTAAATTGTAAAAAAAAAGAGAAGGGTATTTTTGGTATTATGAATGTTTTACCAAATTTGACTTTAAAAAAGTTCAAAAAATGATTTAAATTGTTTTTTTAAAGTTGTAAAAGGGAGGGACATTTTTGGTATTATGAATGTTTTACCAAATTTGCCTTCTCTCTTTATATATATAGATATAGATATATATATATATATATATATATATATATATATATAGGGAGAAGACAAAAAGAGTGAAACTTTCATAATACCCAAGTTGCCCTTTTTTCATTAGAATTAAAAAATATATAGGAAAAGATTCACACAAAAAAAACTAAAATAAGTAAAATAATAAATAATATATTATCAAATAGAATAATAAATAATAAAATAAAAAAGAGAAAATTTCCACACACGTACGCATGCATGTGGCAAGAGACTAATTATCTTGTAAACGCTAACTGCTTGAATTATAAGCCTCTTGCAATTAATGATGCAATTTATTAAGTCAACTAAGTAACATCATTAACTGGTACAAGATAATTTTGTGTTTGTTATAAATGGTAAAATAAATCGGAAGGCCAAGTCAAAGTTGTGAAACACACGAGGTACTACTGATGCGGGGAATGGTGTAATTTCCAGTTAACAAGGCCTCGGCTATCCACCGGTTTGCTGCTTCAGTAGAGTGCAGACCATCCCAGTTGATAAACTTTGCAGGCTTTGCACAAGCACTTGCGGCTGGAAGACCACATTGTGCTGATGAGTTGTAATTGTATGTCCCTCCTCCTCCACAGCATGCTATGGAAGTATTCCCTGTAAATCCTGCAAAGACACGAATCCGATGAGTTGATTAGGGAGGTTCTGTTGAATAATATAAGAATTCCATATAGAAAAATTGACAATATTAAATATGAGTTATATTTTGTGGTTTCACTTCTAATTATGCTAAATGCCTATTGTGATAAAAAAAAAAACCCCACACATGTGTTGTGCAAGTGGTAAAAGACAAGTTATAGAACAATATCGATGTGGTTAGTAGTAAACTGATGACCTATCTCATTGAAATCTTGACATGTTTATATATATAAGGGAGTGAGGTACCAAATTGTTCTGGAGACTGATACAATTGCAGCGTAGCATTGTAAACATCTCCATATATGATATTGACGTCAGGATGAAGGCTTTGAATCCGACTTAGCTCTTTCTTAAGCTGCTCATTGTAATACTCAGCAAACTGGTTTAACCAGGTAAGACAGCCAGTTGAAGGGTCGTAGTCACTCTCATCTGAACCCTCATATTTTGTAAGATAAGCAGGGAGGCACCCAATTGGAAAGTCTCCTGGTACCAAAAGTGTTGATGCCCCATGCTCAATCAACTCCTGCAGACATAAAAAAAAATCAAACCACCAAAAGCCTACGTTTCATCAAAAGTTCTATAGTTCTCCGCGAGGATAAAATATCCCGGGCGTTTTAACCATTAAATCTTAATTTTTTTTTGTTTTTGTGTTTTTGATGAAAAATATATTCCACTATACTATTGAAAATCCCACATTTCATTGCCAATATTGTAAGAAGACTGCATATAATTCATGGCAGTTATATATGATATTCCAACTCTTACATTTATGGCTGACGCCATTGCTTCTATCACGAATGGAACATATGTTTCAACAATTTCAAAACTATCTCCTGCAAACAACGCATGGGTGAAATCGTTGCCTCCAATCGGTCCCATAAGAATTAGAGAACTTGAAAGGAGATTCCTGCAGTCTGTAAATTAAAGATCAAAAACATAAGTAACTGGTCAATCATATCCAAGATGAAACCTTCACATTCAGGTCCACCAAGTTCAATTATTGAAGTTCTTTACCTAAAAAGAACAGGAAAAAAAGAAGGTGATCATTGCAGTTGCTTATCATAAATAAAAGGGACAAAAGAAAAGTTCTTTTGTTGAAGTTGTTACTTGTGGGGCACTGAAATTGTAGTCAACCATAAAAAAGGAATGAGAACCAGGAATAATTTCAATGTACAAATTAACAAAAGAAATGACAGGGAATATTTAGATTTATGTTCGTATACCTGTTTTTGTCCCATGCCTTTTGAAACATTTTATAGTGGGTGGGAACATGGACATAATAATATTCTGATTGCTCCCAGTACAATTGTGATGCTATATATGTATTAACTAACTAAACCCTTTTTTACACAATTACACAAAAGGCCTTGAAATTACTCCATCCATATTTAGTTACGTAGCAACTTATTCCTTCTACATATTGTATGGACTAGGAATGCAAATAGGACTGGAATTTCAAATTCTATTATTTTAACTTTTGATCTGAATATTTCTGAAAAATTATTTCAAATTGGAATGAAAATTTGAAACTCTGCTTTCGATTCGATCTATATGAAAATCACTCCTAGTAGGGACTATCCATATTTAATTTTCTGAATACAAGTGATGTTACTACTTTAAACTACACTAAGATACATTTGGTACACAGAAATAAATTCATGGGAAATAATTTTCCATGCCTTTTCCTAGGAGTGGGAAATATATTTTCCTATTACCATGATTTGTAAAGATGAGAAAGTAAATATAAAATAAAGAGATAAACTAGTATTTTTATTTCTTGGTAGGGGATAAAATTGAAAAACAAAAGTTGAGTAAAGAGTTTTTTTAAAACGGATGTATTTTAGAATACCTCACACAAATTTTATTATCCACCATCATTTATCATGGCTAGTTATTATGGATATAATTGATTTTTCAATATTTAATAAGGGTAATGTTGCCTTAAAAATTTGTAATAAATGTTAAAATTGTGCAATAAATGATGTGAAAAGAGGGGGGGAGAAACAAACTCTCCATCCTCCATAGGTTTGGTTTTCCCATCTCTTTTCCCAACATTTATTACATTTTTTCTCACAAACTCAAAATTTAGATTTACTAAACATGGGAAAGGAAATGATTTCCCATTCTCAAATCTCATTCCTGCATACTAAACGCAACCTAAGAACAAAAGAGAGTGTGAACCTGAAATGCGGTAGGGACTATCAATATTAATGTACCACATATGTTGCATTCAAAATTAATACCAGTGCATGTATTATATAATAAATTCAATAGCGCGTGTTAAGTGTAACTTAGAAAAATGAGTTAAAATCTATAAAAAATAGTTACAATCAAAGTTCTAAAAGAAAGAAACTTCCTTTAGTGTAAATATTAGGCAAATGATGCACCTAAATCTAAATAAAAAATATTTGGACACATAAAATTGACGCATTTGTAGACACAGTCTCGAAGTACCTTGTGGACAAGTATATACAAATAACAACATCACCCAAAATAAAAGTTTGGCAATTGACCTGAAGATGTATTGCATAAAGGTGATAGCATTCCTTTGAACCAATCCAATTGAATTCTTAGAGAGAAGTTTGTAAATTCATTATAATGTCCCATTTGTTCAAGAAAGTCAGTGTCAAGTGCAGTGGCTCCTACTACTGCAAAATTCACACCCTCTTCAAAGTTGCGCACAGTTTCATTGACGTTCAGGACTTCAAAATAAGGTCGTACTAGTGGAAGCCCCATAGATTCAGCTGCAAAAGATAAAGCCAAAGAGAATCTGAGAAAAAAAGAATCGATCTGGTTTTCTAATGGTAAGATAGATAAAGTGGATGCACTGCACATACCAATGAAGTCTACGATTAAACGACCGTCGCAGCAGCGTCCGGTGGGGTGATGAAAGTAGGTCTCCCCATATGGAGGGAAGAAGAAGTGGAAAGGATCGTCATGGTGGTCAAGGGCATTGATGTATGTGTTGCCAATATCAGCAAGTGAATCCCCAAACCCAATGATTGATGTGTAGCAACAATTCGCATGCGGGATGATCACAACTGTTACGAGGAGGACCACGACGCCGTTCACCAAACTTACCCTAGCCATGGAAATGTTTCCCTCTCTCTCTCTTTCTCGATCGAGAGAGACACACACACTCCCTCTTTTTAAGCTTGACTGTTACTTTTATGAAAATTATAGCGACGGCGCTGATTTCCTGACTCGATCTGAGATACTAAAGATTTGTAATAAGGTTGCTAGAAAATACTGGTGGTGGTCCTAATGTGCATGCAAGAACCAACAAGTCTCCACCTTTCTGTCAAATATGTGACAAAAAAAACTAATCCACATGATAATTGCGCCTTGCAACTATAAGTCTGTCTGAGGAGACAACCGCTCTCCAACTACAAGTCTATCAGAGCAATTCTCTATATTGATACCCCTTTTGTTTTAAGCGCAGTATTCAAATGTTAGATTAGTTACCAAAGCTTGGTATTGTTAATTATGTCAACTTTGATCCATCTTTCTGTTATTTTTCTGTCGAATAATAACACGTGACAAAAATAAAACATACATTTTTCTAAGGCCTTCTCGTCATTTTTGTCAAATGGGCCCAATATTGATGAAAAAGAAAGCATAAAAAATAAAAGGGAAAACCCCAAGCAATTAACATTATTTCCACAAATGAAAAAATTGATAGGAAATTCAGGTGAACATAATCTAAAAAATCAATAATTATTCGTGAGAATATGATTATTGCAAAAGTTGCACCTTCGTCAACTATCTACCTTTCCACCTTGGTCCTTGATGATCAGAAAGTTGTGAATTTTTTATTCTTTTCTTTTTTTTAATTCACAAGTTGTTGTTAGTAAACAATTTTTAATAGGATGCTGTTATTCACACTTATTTTTATCTTTCACACACCTTTGTTAATTTTCATCATTTAATTATTTTTAGTTCATTCAATTAGATTATCAGAAATTGAGAGAAATGTGTAAAAGATTTAAAATTGTTGACAATCCTTTGAAGTTAAGGTTTGCTTTGAGGTGAAAGATCTAAATCTGAAAATTGTGATCCGATTTGATCCGCTTCTCCCAAAAAACACCCATAGTTTTCAATATCAAGTGTTTATTAGCTACCTACCCATTGTAGATAGGGAGTACCATATGTGTATAGTCAACGACCTCATACATCTAATTACTTTAAAATCATACTTAGTTACAAATCCGCACTACCAAATTTGAGAGGAGCAATAATACTAGTCTCCAAATTTAAGATGTTTTCCCTTCTTCCCCAACCCCGTCACTCCACCCCCATAATCTCACAATGCATACAACATAGCACAAATATTTGGAAAACCGATATGAGTTTGAACATTTGAATCAAAACCCAACCCACGCCGTCAAACCATCAACCCACACCTCCCCAATACTGCTCTAGATGTATTCTAGTATTAGGTAAACATCACGCCTTCTTGGTCACTCTTCAAGGCCATCAATTTATTAATATTCCTTGTGATGGTCAAATAAACCTTCTGATGAGGGCCCTCATCTCTTAATTATTGATGAGACTTGAACAAATCAAATAAAAAATAAAATGGTTAATTCAAGCAAAAATTCTTGGGTGCTCCGGAGTACGGAATACTTCAAATTTTTTAACTATTAGATCTTGATTTTTATATTTTACAATAAAAATTCAACGATTAAAAAATTCGGAGTACCCGTACCTCGGGATATGCAAGAAAGACTCTAATTCAAGTCTCATCCCAATACCAATGTGATTGATTTAAAAGTGTCATTTTCTTTGACTTTTCATTTCACCTATGCTGATTGCATGACAACATATCTAAAGGCTAACAAAATGATTGCGTGACAATATGGTTTTACGTGTGTTTTCCGATCTTGACCCTTTTTAAATTTTAAATTTTTTGTTCACTCCGAGTCGTCTAGTTGGAAAGGAGCCCCACTTTCAATCACACGAAAATAATATTTGTGTGGGTACTGTAGCTATTGCCAAATAGCCTAAATATCTGTGTGTGGCCCCGAATTAATATATAAATTCGGGCTGTTCTCCATTTGTTGCATATTAAAAAATAGCTTCTTTGTACACCAAAATGATTTCTGAACACCCATAAATTTACAAAAAGTTTAAACACAATTTTATCCTCTTGTCAAATTATCAAAAAGAACTATTGAACTGTACCCAGAAAAAAAAAAGTCAAATAAAAAGGCTTCCAATTTCAATCCAATTAAACCCCAAAACCCCAATTCACATTCAAGGAGCTGAGAATTTGAAAGATGTCGGAGATGGCGAACACAGACCTTGAAGAGATCGACAGAGTTCGGATGACGTGGAACGTCTGGCCGCGCACCAAGGTGGAGGCTAGCAAGTGCGTGATCCCACTCGCCCCTCCCCTCCATTCAATTGCATATCTTAGTCAACCTCAGTTTCTCCCTCCATCAACCCCACCATCGTCTCCTCCTCCAAACTCTCTTCTCTAGTGACCCAACCCCACCCCCTCCACCCATCTCTGCCTCCAGCAACCCAACCTCATCCCCTCTTCCTCCCTCTCTCCTTCATCGAACCCAGCACCGCTCTCTCTTCCCGTATTTATTCCCCTCGTTGTCACCACTGTCAACGATGAGGAAGAACCCAGCACCGCTCTCTCGTCCCTTCATGTTTTATTATTATTTTTTCATGTATTTTGTTTTGAATTAACCCAAATATATTTTGAAGGTTAATTTTGGAAATTACAAAAATTAAGTTGGGTGTCCAAAGATTTAAAAAAAATTCAACAAGGGTGTCCAGAGACAAATTTTGAGTGTCCAAAGAAGCTCTCTATTAAAAAAAAATGAAAAAAGGCCTTCAAGATTGGTCCATTCAATAGAGAATTAATTAGTGGATCAAGTTGATATATGATGGACTTTATTAAAAAAGGGTCGTGACATACGCATCCATTGTTGCTATTTTTTCACCTACTCTTTGATAAAAAATTTAATAACAAGTTTATCTCTCTATAAAATGACATAAATGTTGTGAATAATATTAATATGTGATAAATGTGATTGTGTAAATTCTAGGTAGATATGGATTGGGATATTCTGAATCTGCTAAAGTTACATTATTATTATGATTGTACTTGTTTCACTATAAATAAAGACACTTGACATGAGGAATATAGACTCAATTCATCAAACCCTTCTCTCTTTCTCTACTTTTCTTATTGTTGCACCCTTCAATAAAATAGGCCACAACAATAAAGACCTAAACAAAAATAAATAATAAATATTTTTTATTCAGAAGTCCCAAATTTTGAAGGCACCGCCGACGAGAAGTAGCACACCGCCGACGATTATCTGGCGAATACTTTCTCTCTCTTTGGGCATAGGCGTTGGAGAGGTTTGGGAAAAATTGAAAAGGCGTGTGATGTAAGGTTTTTGACTTCACGCTTCCTCTTGAGGTCACAACGAATAATATGTTTTGAATTTGTGTTGGATCCGCAACATTGTGATGGAGCATTCAATAACCTGATGCCCATTTGGATTTAGTACAAAATTACAAATAGAGATAGATAGCTATCTAATTAACTTTTCTTTGTAAGATTACGGTGCTCTTTGAGGGGAAGGGGATGCAGGGTAAGAGGAGTACACGACATGGCACTGGTGACTTAAGGGATTGAGTGGTGGTGGTTGCGGGAGGAGGGATGATAATAATGGATATTTTGAGAATAATAGTGGGTGGGAAAATAGTGTTTACACTAAAAATATCCACTGGACCAAAATCTGGTTGTGGTAATGTCTTGGACTTCAAAGAGGAAAGGCCCAATCCAGACCAGTCAAAAAGAGGAAAGCCTGTATCTCTCTCTCTCCACTGACAGCATTAAATGCAAAGCACTCGACATTTTGGAGGGAAATTAGTCTATGAATAAAGAACTCTCTCAGTGGGAGTAGACTGATCAAATATATTATTCATACCTTCCTGATTAAGCCTTACTTCACAGAGTCTTCAAAGACGGTCGCAGAGGGATTTGACAGCTACGGTATAGACTCCCACCAGTCTATATAAACGAAGGAAGGATTCAAAGATGAGGACACTCAAACAATCAAAAAACAGAACTCTTAAGTTTAGAAAGCAATCATCTAAGGAAATCCCTCAAAGCCTTTCCCAGATATAGATTTTATCTCTATCTGTTGTCATCTCATTCACATTACCTGTGTAGTTCGTGACTTTGAGAATTCAAAGACTAGAATCCTAGGATCATACTCCCTAACTCCTCTGAGGAGTAGTGAATTAAGCTCTGCCATCAAATTAACCCCATTTGATAGTATCGATTACCAATCTTAGGCCAAAGTGTCTTTGATTATTTGCATGCATCCTCATGGTGCAGGTTGTAGAGAAACAGAATATGCAGGGGATAGGAAAGAAAGTATGCAGAAAGTAAGTATTCAAAAGGAGAAGTCTATATTTTGGAGAATGGTTCGATGATTATTACTACAATTGGTACAGATATATAAGTATGTACATCATTGACTTTTGTATAGCAATTACAGGTAAGTAATAATACAATAAATGTAATACAATCAATGAGATTCATATGGTGAATAAGGTCTTGGCTGAGTGGAGGGAATTGAGGGATTGTTGTCTAGTTGACTTGTGGAACATTCATCTGCATATTTGGTGGAATTATGTGTGGCTGTGATGATTCTCTTGTCATCCCCCCTCAAGCGAAACAGAACGAAGTGAAGATTGAGCTTCGAAGTAAGGAAAGAGAACCGTTCACGAGAAAGACCTTTGGTGAATACGTCAGCAATTTGATTGTGAGATGAGATATGGCGAGTTTGAAGAACGCCTTGAGCTAGTAATTCACGAACAAAGTGATAGTCAATGTCGATGTGACGAGTACGAGCATGGAAAACTGGATTGGCAACCATATGTAGGGCTGAAATATCATCAATTTGGATGCAAGGTGGAGTGTGTATGGGAATGCCTAGCTCACGAAAAAGATAACAGTACCATCGTATTTCAGCTGCAATGGTAGCAAGAGCACGATATTCCGCTTCAGAACTAGAACGAGACACTGTAGTTTTCTTCTTAGCAGTCCAAGTAAGAAGATTGGGACCCATAAAAATGCAAGCACCAGTAGTTGATCGACGATCATCAATGGAACCCGCCCAATCAGCATCCGAAAAACCACAAAGAGAATAATCCTAAGAGGATCAAAAAAGTCTACCATGCTCGACAGTGCCCTTGATGTAGCGATATATACGCTTGACAGCTTGAAGATGAGTGGATTTTGGATTATGCATGAATTGACATACTTGATTGACGGCATAGGCAATGTCGGGATGAGTTAAAGTTAAATATTATAGCTCACCAACCGTACTTCGATAAGTCTCAGGATCGGAAACCGGATCACCGTCATAAGCTGACAAGCGCGTGGATGAGAGGAATGGGGTGGGACTAGGCTTACAAAGATCCATCTGAAACTTCTTCAACAAATCAAATGCATAACAAGTTTGAGAGAGAGAAAGGTGGTTGTCCTGTCGGGTGACTTCCATGACAAGAGAATTATCACAACAGAATAGGCGAATCGACAATAAATTCTTTTTTATTGCAGGAACATATAATACATCGTGAAGGGAAAGAGAGCCATGTGAGCTAGAAATGAAGGATTTGCCAATACGAGATATAGGTAAGTGCTCACCGTTTCCCACAATGATTGAATCGGTACCTGTGTAAGGTTGAACATGAGTAAGGTGAGCTGGATCAGTAGTCATATGGTGGGTAACTCCGGAATCAATGACCCAAGGAATGGAGGATGGAGAAGCAGCAGTGGAGGCTGTGAGGCATGCAAATTTTCCACGTTGCGGACATGTCTTGGCTTTGTAACCAGGCTTGTCACAGAGTTCACAAGGCCTCCTATACTCAAAGTTTGATTGTGGCGGGGGTGATGCCAGTGTGGGAAGCATAGGAGGTTGAGTATCACTGGAGGGCCCATGATGGGTTTGATGAGAAAACCCGTGACAGTTAGAATTGTGAGGACGCCAACTATCACGACCACGACCACGACCTTTGCCATAGTTATAAGAGCCAACACCATGGTGAGAATGTCAGAAATTACCGGATGTTCGGTGTGCATTGAAGGCAGCGCCATTGGACAAGGAAAGAGATGACATCTTTTGAATGAGATGTTTCTCTTGAAGCAACAGATCATAACAGTCATCAAAGGAAAGAGAAGAGCGAAGATGAACCGATGTTTTAAACTCCTTATATTCGTGACCAAGCCCATCAAGAATATATTCGATGAGCTCATCGTCAGTGATGCTGGAACTAGCATAATTAAGAGAATCGGAAAGGTTTCTAGCATGTAGTAAGTACTCATTCATAGGTTGCTCGAAAGTTTTCTTCAGATTACGGAGTTGGTCGCGAACAGTGCGAATGTGCGTCTTAGACAGAAGAGAGAGACGTTTCTCCAAGAGTGACCAGGCGTCATAAGCAGTGGTACAAGAAAGCAGGATAGGCTTGATGGAGGAGGAGCAAGTTGCTTTAATCCAACTGAGGACCAGTTTGTCTTGAGAGTATGCGAGATTGACGGAGCCATCGTCGAGCTTTTTAGATGGTTTGGAATTGCAGGCCACAGTGTATTCGAGACCATGAATCTCAAGAACATCTTGAAATTGAGATCGCTGACTGAGGTCATTGTTGCGATCCATAGGAGCGTTGATCATGTGAGAGATATTGAAGGTAGTGGGAAAGGTTGTGGTGATGGTTGTCATGGTGGAAGAAGAATCAGACGAGAGAGCAGCAGAAGATGAGGTGATTGAGGCAGTTGTAGTAGAGGCCATAGAGGATCGAAATTGAGTAGCGTTAACTGTTGGTTAAGTCTGATACCATGTAGAGGAACAGAATATGCAGGGGATAGGAAAGTAAAGTATGCAGAAAGTAAGTTGTCAAAAGGAGAAGTCTATATTTTGGAGATTGGTTCGATGATTATTACTATACAATTGGTACAGATATATAAGTATGTACATCATTGACTTTTGTATAGCAATTACAGGTAAGTAATAATACAATCAATGATATACATATGGTGAATAAGGTCTTGGCTAAGTGGAGGGAATTGAGGGATTGTTGTCTGGTTAACTTATGGAACATTCATTTGCAGATTTGGTGGAATTATGTGTGGCTGTGATAATTCTCTTGTCACAGGTGGTGGTGCTCCAGTACATCATCTAATCCACACTCTCCTCATCTTCCTCTTCGAGTACCGCGGCGCCAAGCTCTTAATCATAGAGCAGTTCCTAGAGACTGTTGCCTTCATCATCTACTTTAAATTCAACTCTGACATTGTCTTGCTTGACGGTGGCGATTTCTTGGAAATAGACGTCGAAATCAGCTACGGCGGCAAGCTCCACGTTCAGGAAATCCAACGCCTCCAGGATCTCTGCAATAACACCACAATTGTTGAACCTCACCAACTCCGAGATTTACATGCCGCAAGGCTCCAATTTTTACTCTATGATAAGAGTTCAAGGATTCAATACCCGCCACTCCAATTTCGAACCCACTGACTTGTATTTGGTTCAGTCATCCCACGGTCTGACTCCATGACCATCCTATTTCAAGAGGAATTGCCCAGCTCAGCACACCGTTACTTCTCCGCGAGGTTTGAATTGGCTCAAAGTCCAAGTCTAAGAGGTTGAATTGACAATTTGAGACGTGGATTCGGTGAATTTGAGGGTTGGGTTGGTTTGTGTAAACTGAATTCGTAGCTTTATATTTGTGAAAATAATGGTATATGTGTTGCTGTCAATGATAGCAAGGTCGTTGGAGGAGATTGATAATTTAGGGTTATGAATGTATTGAATGTTTATTCTTCTTTCAAAAGAGGAATATATATAGTACAAGGATTTACTTACAAGGCAAATCAGGAGAATAAATCTATCCTAATTACAATGAGCTAAAAAAGAAATACAATATTCTAATTATAAATAATTAATATAGGAATGTCAACTCACACCAACACTCCTTCTTAAGTTGGTGCATAGATGTTGCTAATGCCCAACTTGTCAAGTGAGTTGTAGAATGCTTGACTTGAAACTGCCTTTGTCAAAATGTCTACCAGTTGATCCTCTGATTTCACAAATGGGAATTGAATAGTATTCACATCCAATTTTTCCTTAATAAAGTGTCTATCAACTTCAACATGTTTAGTACGATCATGTTGAATTGGATTATGAGAGATATTAATGGCAGTTTTGTTGTCACAAAATAAATTGGTTGCCGACATAGGTGGATGCCCAAGTTCTGTGAGCAACCTCCGAAGCCAAAGTAACTCACACACTCCTTTTACCATTACTCTGTATTTTCTATGTATTCTGTTTCTGCACTTGACAAAGCTACTACTTTTTGTTTCTTACTCCGCCAAGTAACCAAGTTACCTCCCACAAACGTAAAGTAACTAGAAGTAGATCGTCTATCGGTAATATTTCCTGCCCAATCTGCATCAGTGTATCCTTCTATCTTCAAGTGTCCATTCCTGGAAAACATAATACCTCGACCTGGTGCTGACTTTAAGTACCAAAGTATCCTGACAACAGCATTCATGTGATCTTCACTCGGAGAGTGCATGAACTGGCTCACAACACTCACTGCATAGGCGATATCTGGTCAAGTATGAGACAAGTAAATTAACCTTCCAACCAACCTCTAGTAGCGCTCTTTGTTAGTCGGAACCTGATCAGGATATTCTGCAAGGTGATGATTTTGAACAATAGGAGTATCTACAGGTTTGCAATCAAACATCCTTATATCTGTTAATAAGTCCAAGACATATTTCCTTTGAGACAAGAATATACCCTATTTCGATCGAGCCACTTCAATACCCAGAAAATACTTAAGCCCACCTAGGTCTTTCATCTCAAATTCAGTTGCCAAATAATTCTTCAACCTCGAGATTTCTTCCATGTCATCTCTTGTAACAATCATATCGTCTACATAAATGATAAGTGTCATTATCTTACCCATTCTACGCTTCAAGAAGAGCGGATGATCTTATTTGCTCCGCCTAAACCCATACTTTCTCATGGCCATTCGGAATCGCCCAAACCACGCACGTGGTGATTGTTTCAGACCATACAAAGCCTTTTTTAACTTACACACAACTCCAGTTTGCGTAGGTGAGGTATATCATGGTGGAATATCCATAAACACCTCTTCTTTAAGATCCCCATGTAAAAAAGCATTCTTCACATCAAATTGTTGTAATGGCCAATCTAGATTTGCTGCCAAAGAAAGCAATACTCTCACAGTATTAATCTTTGATACCGGGGCAAAAAAAATTTTGTAGTCAATGTCATAGGTTTGTGTATAACCTTTAGCAACTAACCGTGCCTTATATCGTTCAATGGACCCATCAGCTTTATGTTTGATTGTGTATACCCACATGCACCCCACTGTTCTTTTTCCTCTTGGTAGGGGAACTAAATCCCATGTTTGATTCTTTTGAAGTGCACTCATTTCTTCCTTCATTGCTTTGGTCCACCTAGTTTCGAACAATGCTTCTTTCAAAGAACTAGGAACACTGTCAATTGATATTTGTTGTATGAATGCTTTACCTGGTTCTGATAACTTATGGGATGACACATGGTTGGCAATTGGATATCTAGACTTCTTTGCTTCATCAAGTGAATATCTATTAGGCGGTTTCCCTCGGTTATGCTTGTCAGATAACTAATAAGTTGGATTAGTTGATGTACTAATAGGTGTAGTGGGACTTACCTCAAGAGTATTCTCAAAAGAATGGTCGTCAGCAGATACTATAGTTGGAGAAGAGAGGGGGGAGAAAACATCAACTTCGACATCACCTTCGTTTGACCAATCGGTGACCTTGGTCTGCGACAGGTCTATCTGCGACACGTCAGCATCAACTTCGTCTGACCAGTTGGTGACCTTGGTCGGCGACGGGTCTCTCGGCGACAGGTCGCTGGAAACTGTGCGACCCATCGGTGGAGATGGCAGCTCTCTGTTCAATTATGTTCGTATCTCAGTTGTCCAATTCTTCTCCTTCACTCATTGTCTCCCCCTGAAGAGAAGAGTGGGATGAGGAATAGTACATGTCCGTGTCCAAAAAAGTCACATCCATAGTGACATAAGTGCGTCGAGTATGAGGATGATAGCAGCGGTAACCCTTTTGACGTGCCCCATACTCTATAAAAACACAACGTACTGCACAAGGATCTAGTTTGGTACATTGATTCTTATGAATATGGACAAATCCGACACATCCAAAGACCTGTGGTGGCAACAACAAGATAGATGGTAGAGGACCAAACTGAGAAAGAGCCTGTAACGGAGTCTGAAAGTCCAATACTTAATAGGGCAGTCGATTCATAAGATAAATAGCGGTGACAACCGCATCATCCCATGAAGAACGAGGAACATGTGCACCAACTAACAATGCCCGAGCAGTCTCCAAGATATGCCTGTTTTTATGTTCTGCAACTCCGTTTTGCTGTGGAATCTGGGGACAAGAAGTTTCATGAAGAATACCCTGGGTAGACAGGTAGTAAAGTATTGGACAAAATCATGATTCACATACCCCCCCCCCCCCCCCCATTATCAGAACGTAAAATGCGAATCTTAGCATAAAATTGAGTTTGAACCATACTATGAAAGGTCTTGAAAGCGATGAATACATCACTTTTATTTTTTAGTAGATATAGCCACGTCATTCATGTACAATCATCCACAAATGTCACAAACCACCGAATGCTAGAAAAAGTAGAAATCGGGGATGGCCCCCAAACATTAGAATGTATCAAACCAAAAGGAACAGTACTTTTTGTAGAACGTAAAGGATAAGGCACACAATGACTCTTAGCCAAAATGCAAGTATCACATTTCAAGTCTGAATCAGAACAACCAACAAATAAGTTCGGTAGCAAATGCTCTAAATAACTAAAAGATGGATGACCCAAACAGCGATGCCACAACCATATTTGTCGTTTCTTGTCATTAGAAGCCCCACGCACCAAATTCACTCGACTCATGTTGACATCATCCACAAATTACAAGTCCCCCCTCTTAGTACCACGGCCAATAATCTCCTTCGTGAGAATATCCTGAATAAGACAAAACTTATGATACATTAGTACACAACAGTCTAATTGTTCAGTGGCTTGACCATGAGACATTAATTAATGTTTTAATGAAGGAACAAGTAGAGTATTGGGTAAAGAGAGTGTAGGTGTAAGATTAACTGTGACAACCCCCACCACAAGAGAGGCAACACAATTTGCATTTGTGATACTTTGTCGTTGAGGAGTAGTCTCACAAACAAGATCATTCGGATCATAAGTCATATGATCTGTAGCACCTGAATCAATAATCCAATCACAAGAATCGCAATCACCAGAAACTTGTAAAGCCCATCAGCAGTTACCTGAGGTTTCGGGAGAGTTGTCGGTCAAACTAAGAGCACTAGAAGAGTCGACCTAAGGGACCAATGATAGTTAGGATATTGCAGTCGCAAGAGAGGCTTGTCCTTGCTTTCCTGCAGCTGCTTCCCACTCACGTTGTTTCTAAAGTTTCAAAGGCTCCCACCAATCTGGATAACCATGTAGTTGAAAACAATGATCTTGACCATGTTTTTTACTACCACAATACGTACATTCACCTTTAGGTACAATTGGCTTAACTCGAGAAGTACGAGTGAATGAGATCAAGGCCTGAACAAGTTTGGTAGTTGGTTGTGCAAGAGGTTGCAATGGGAGAGAGGCAGCAGCTGGCTTGGCTGGGCGATCGGTCACCTGGGATTGTTCGACCGATCGGACGACAGATTGATAAGACACCATCGCAACACCAGAAGATGTGCCTATCATCACAGAATGTCGGATAGATTCCCGTCGAACATAGACAAATGACTGTTCGACAGAGAGAATAGGATCAGTACGAAGCACATCGCTCCAAATTTTATCAAACATATCATCCAAGCCAGTAAGGAAAGTATAAACGCGATCAGTTTGAACAATCTTGTTGTAACTCTCAATATCGACACTACATTTCATCGGGTTTGGACGTCTATAATCGATCTCTTGCCACAACGATTGGAAATCATTATAGTACGTCTCAATAGAGCGTCCATCCTACCTCATTCGAGAGGCTTTGCAGGTGAGATCATACACCTGAGAAATATCATAACCATCATAGTATGTTCGGGCAACTGATTCCCAAGCATCCTTCGCAGTCGGTAGCCGAATAAAATACCCAATTAAATTGGGTTCCATAGAGTTGATTAACCAACCTTTCACAATAGCATTCTCCGTTCTCCATTTGGCGAATGTTGGATAAGTAGTAGGGGGTTGCAAATTACTTCCAAACAAGTATCCCAATTTGTCTTTGCCCGCAACGAACATCTCGACAATTTGAGACCAAACTCCATAATTGGCACCATTGAGTTTAATGCCAATCTGCGCAGCGGATGAATCATGATGAACAATCTGTGTCATTATTTGGGAATTCGGTAACGAGTTCACTATTAAATCGGTAGTAGTAGTAGTAGTAGGTAGGGTAGGGGTGACGACACCAGAATTGGTGCTATTAGTAAGGTGCGGGAAGGTTTCCGTCTGCAGGGTGTGGCTAAGTTTTTTTTTTTTGTGGGTTGCAGGCAGAGCAGAAATCCTAAGATCTCTGCTCTGATACCATGATAATTTAGAGTTATGAATGTATTGAATGTTTATTCTTCTCTCAAAGGAGGAATATATATAGTACAAGGATTTACTTACAAGGCAAATCAGGAGAATAAATCTATCCTAATTACAAGGAGCTAAACAGGAAATACAATATTCTGATTATAAATAATTAATACGGGAATGTCAACTTACACCAACAGAGATATTAGAAAAGCTCGCCCCGACTACTGATCGTGCCCATCAGCAGGGAATGGATAAAATGACTTTTTTGCCCTCAGAAATTTGTCACGTGGGCAACAAGTAACTAAGATGAACGGAATATTAGATGAAAAATTGGAAAATCTAACAGTAGGAGACAATTTGGTTAATTATAAGGGTTCATGGAGGTAATTTGCTAAAATATATAGGGAGAAATTGGTCAAACTTTACAAGTTCACGAGTAAATCAACTAATACCTATGGTTTTTAATTAGGTAATTCTTTTTTATCCACAATATATCAATAATATTTTGGCACTTAATTTATTGAATATTGCTAAATTTTGTGCGATCGAAGGTTTACCTCAACTCCTACCAATGACTGAAATTTAGGCAAGCAGATGACTTAAACTTTTATGTTGGTTAACTATTTTCTTTTTCGTTATCGTTTTGTATTTTTATTCTTCTTTAAAGAAATTATTTGTTTTCGTTGGGAGTTAATGATAACCTTCAAGTCGCAAATTTAGCTGATGGTAACAAATCGTTGTCTAGAAGGGGTACAATAGTTGTCCGTTTGCATAGATGAGGGTAAATGTCCAACGTAGACGTTGGTCAAATTCCTTTGTTTGCTGCCACTTGTTTAGAGGCGGAAGTTGTTCCCGAACTGTAGAAACGTGCGGTTCAAGCAAATAAAGGGGTATTAATATATAGAATTCCTCTCATAGACTTGTAGTTGGAAGGCATGCAGCTGTCTCCCCACGTAGACTTACAGTTATCCTGTGGAATGAGAGTAGAGACTTGTTGGTTTCTGAAGTTTTTCGTGCTTGCATTTGATCAAGGCATGAAATCAGTGCCGCTACTACTTATAACACACGAATATGTTGTTACCATATATAGTGTGTGTATATATATATATGGATATATACGTATATACGTATATGATAACAATATATATATATATATATAAGTCAAGCTGTGTGTGAGTAAGTGAGTGAGAGAGTGAGAGAGAGATATATATAGATCCATGGCTTGGTATTTTCAGGCAAGTTTGACCATGAACGTCCTCCTCCTCCTTCTCGTCGTAACAGTTGTGATCATCCCACAGGCGCTTGGTTGCTACACCTCAATCATTGGCTTTGGGGATTCACTTGCTGATGCAGGCAACTCATACATCAATGCCCTTGACCACCATGACAAGCCTTTCCACTTCTTCTTCCCGCCATATGGGGAGACCTTCTTTCATCACCCCACCGGACGCTGCTGCGACGGTCGTTTGATCATAGACTTCATTGGTATGTGCAATACATCCACTTATCTATATATCATACTATTAGAAAGCCATAATTATCTGATTTTCTTTTTCATTTGAAAAATAATCAGATTCTTTTTGGCTTCATCTTTTGCAGCTGAATCTCTGGGACTTCCTCTAGTACGACCTTATTTAGAAATCCTGAACGTCAATGAACGTGTCCTCAACTTTGAAGAGGGTGCGAATTTTGCAGTAGTAGGAGCCACTGCACTTGACACTGACTTCCTTGAATCAGTGGGACATTATAATGAATTTACAAACTTCTCTCTAAGAATTCAATTGGACTGGTTCAAGGGAATGCTATTACCTTTATGCAATACAGCTTCAGGTCAATTACCAAACTTTTTTTTGGGCATTTAGATTTATGTGTCTAATTTCTCTAATTTTTACACTAAACGACATTTCTATCGTTTAGAATTATAGATTAAACTTTTTGCTACAATTGTGGTGCAATAAATTTTAACTAATTTTTCTTTCTAAGAAGTTTCACTTACTCTGTCTTTTTTTTTTAACAAACGATATCACTACTCTAAACTAACATAAGAGAAAGAGAAATAGATTGAACCCAGGACGCAGTACGTTGAAGAGGAATATCTCATTCAACAAGCAATCCATCACTTACATGCGTATTCATTTAGGGCTTGGGAGGAATAAGCTGCTAGAGGAAATAAATATGTATGGAGTAATTTCAATAGACTTTTGTGTAATTGTTTAAAAAACAAAGGGCTTAGTTAATACATATATGGCAAGTTGGCAACACAATTGTCGAGGAGAGATACTACCCACCTCATTAAATAAAAGGTTAGTGTGCGCACTCAACGATTAAAGTTGCAAGTGTTCAAGTTGTTTCTTTGCGTGGCGGATGCCTACATTGCCGCATAAACAACAACTTCAACATTTGTACTTGGTGGATCTGAATGTTTTTTTTTAATGCTTCGGAGCATTTCATAATTTGAATTTTTTAGCTGTTAGATTTTGATGTGGATTTGAACATAAAAGTTTATTCTTGGACAAAAATTTTTAGATGCTTCAGAGTATTTTGTACTCCGAATTTTTTAACCGTTAGATCTTGTTTTTTGTATTTTAAAATAAAAATATAACGGCTAAAATATTCGGAGTAAAAAATTCTTGAGTTCTCCAGAATATTCTGTACTCCAGATTTTTTAACCTTTGAATTTTGATTTATATATTTTAAAATAAAAATTTAGCAGTTAAAATATCTGAAGTATGCAAGAAAATCTCTATCCAAAATACGAAATACTCCGGCTGGGTATGTAAGAAATTCCCTCATCTTGGATATGACTGATTAATACTGATCAGTTACTTTTTTTTATCTTTGATTTGCAGACTGCAGGGATCTCCTCTCAAGTTCTCTAGTTCTTGTGGGACCGATTGGAGGCAACGATTACACCCATGCGTTGTTTGCAGGAGACCGTTTTCAAATTGTTCGAACATATGTGCCATTCGTGATAGAAGCAATGGCTTCAGCTATCAATGTAAGGTTGCAATCATATAAATTGCAGGCTTCTATGATTTAAGTTCTTATTTGGTTGCATTGCTCTGCAGGAGTTGATTGAGCATGGGGCATCAACGCTTTTGGTACCAGGGGACTTTCCAATTGGTTGCCTTCCTGCTTATCTTACATTTTATGAGGGTTCAGATGAGAGTGAATACGACCCTTCAACTGGCTGTCTTACCTGGTTAAACAAATTTTCTGAGTATCACAATGAGCAGCTTCAGTTAAAGCTAAGTCAGATTCGAAGCCTTCATCCTCATGTCAACATCATTTATGGAGATGTTTACAGTGCTACGCTACAATTGTATGAGTCTCCAGAACAATTTGGTACTGCAACTCTCTAGCACTCGTTTACTATAGTTTTTAGTTTTCGTTTAAAAAAATTAAAAACTAAAAGCAATTGCCAACAAGTTTTCAATTTTTTTGTATTAAAAATAATTTGAAAAATAAAAACGAAATGATTATCAAACGCTTTAATGTTTTTAAGTATTTTACTATTATTATTAAGATACATGAACATTTGAAGTGTTTCAATTCAAACGTTGAACCTCTCCGTGATCAAATCATCGGATTCATGTCACTGCAGGATTTACTGGGGAAACTACCAAAGCATGCTGTGGAGGAGGAGGGAGATACAATTACAACACATTAGCACCATGTGGTTTTCCACTGGCAAGTGCTTGTGCAGACCCTGCAAAGTCTATCAACTGGGACGGTCTGCACTCTACTGAAGCAGCAAACCGGTGGATAGCCAAGGCCTTACTAAATGGAATTTACACCATTCCCCACATTAGTGCCTCCTGTGTTTCACAACTGTGACTTGCCCTTCCGGTTTATTTTTCCATTTATACCCATTTATATCACACAAGAAATTATCTTGTGCCATTTATTGATTTCACTTAGTCGATCGACTTCACTACTATAAAAAAACGGATAGAGGATCCAAGCGGTGTGGGCAAAGAGGACCTTTAATCACCTATTTGTCCAGAATATTTTTCATAGGACAGATAAATATTACCCGTCCAAAAAAATAAAAATAAAGGACAAATATTTATATTTGTTCTAAAATTGAGTTTTTTTTTTCCTTATTATTAATAAATTGTTATTGAGTGTTTATGATTATTATTTTTTTAATCTCAAGCTTCCGTTTCAAAAATGCTACCAAATAATGCACGTACGTATGTATTTTCATGTATTATATATGTTAAATTTACTAACTTTGATATATATGGGGTTCAATTTAGTCCGTGAAGGCTTCAATTTGATGGATGTATGAGTTGAAATTCAGCATGTGAAGAACAAACGAGGAACAACAAACTAAAATTGAAGAAACTAACTACAAACATTCAATATAATTTTTTTTAACTGAAAAAAATATTGTCATGACGGCTACAAGCTAAAGAACTACATTCTGACTGACTTGTTATTAACTGAATTACATAACACTATATTTATAGAAAACTAACTCTAATCTTTAATAGGCAAGAAAACAAAACACTAATTCTAATGGACTAGGCGCAAATCCTAAACTCACAAAAAGACCCGAAAAATAAACTTAAAATACTAATATTTTCCAACAGTATGCTATATAATTTAGGGTAATCTTAGTATATATCACATTTGAAAATTAATGGTGTTGAAGCCATTTTTGTTTTAGTGTACGTTGTAATAATTTTCCTCAAATCAGCACCGACATTATATATAAATGGCACATACCCTTCAGCCAAATATCTAGTTGAATATACATGTATAATATTTAAAGCTCCAACTGCTAAAAAAGCTAAAAAGCATGGGTTTGGCTTTGGTGGTCCGGATCATTTAATGATCTAGCTTTTTAATGCTCTGGATTTGTCACTCATCCACTCACACTTCCATCTTCGCATCACGGCGTTGAAAAATCCAAATTATCTAATGGTCCGGACCATTAAAGATTTTTCCAAAAAGCATCATTAATCATGTAGCTAGAAAAAGTACTGTATATGAAAAAACACAAACAAAAGCGGATCGAGTTGGCAAAACGTTACAAAATGAAGTTGATTAATATCCTTGTAGTCTCCTCTTTATGCCTGATTTCATGTTTGAGCACACTAGTCTCATCAAGTCTTCAACCCTACGAGGCAATATTCAACTTCGGCGACTCCCTCAGTGACATCGGAAATTTCCTTCTCTCCGGAGCCCTTGCATTCCCCGTCATCGGAAAGCTTCCTTATGGAGAAACCTTTTTTCAACGCGCAACCGGCCGCTGCTCCAATGGACGGCTTGCCGTTGATTTCATTGGTAACTCCCTCCTCCTCCCTTAATTTGTCATTTACTTTCTACAAACACAATCTATGTCAATAAAACTGGTAATTAGTATTAGTACTTTAAAATAGTTCCAATAAAATTGCTCTTTTATGTTTTTAAAATTATAAAGTGTATGATAACTTTTATGGACTGCATGCTAATAACGACTCCAAAAGCAACACACAGACATATATATATGATAATAAACCATTTGATACTGCTGTAGCTGAAGCATTTGGGTTGCCACTTTTGCCACCCTACCTAGCACTAAACAAAAGCCAAGATATTCAGCATGGAGTGAACTTTGCTGTTGCTGGAGCCGCTGCACTTGACCCAGAATTCTTCTACCAAAGAAAAATTGATCGGTTACGTGGACGAACGACTCGTTGAGCACTCAGCTTGGTTGGTTCAAGAAGCTGAAGCCCTCACTTTGTAGCACCAAACAAGGTAACAATTCAATGAACAATACTTGGCTGCTGCCAATTCAGCAGCCAGTGCTGCATACAACCAATCTCGTGTGGACACGTGTCCAAGTTTTTCTTTCTTTTAATTTTTTTAACCAATCCCATGTGGACACGTGTCCAAGTTTTGATTAAAAAAATTAAAAGAAAGAAAAACTTGGACACGTGTCCACACGAGATTGGTTGTATGCAGCACTGGCTGCTGAATTGGCAGCAGCCAAGTATTGTTCCAATTCAATCTGTCTGTAATCAAAATTACTAACTTAATTCACATTTATTTATTTATTTTTCAGAGTGTGTGACAACTACTTCAAGAAGGCTCTTTTTCTGGTGGGGGAGATAGGTGGAAACGATTACAACTACGCCTTCTTTGTTGGTGGCAACATTAAACAGCTCAAAGCGGCCACCAGTGTATGTTACATCAGTAATAATATATTAATAATAGTCACCGCATATAAGATTCGTCACGTCGTGCGTGCTAGGTTGAGTCACGCATGAGCGGTCACAACCATTCATGCATGATTGTATGATGAATGAAAGTATGCTAGGTTGTATCCAATTTCCCCTATCTTAGCTCCATATATAATAGTCATCCTACTTGAAATTTGTCACGCCATGCATCAACAATTTATGGTCACATGCATATATGAGCGTTTGGTACTAGCATCTAACAATTTACAATTACTTACATACGGATAAGCGTCTCATGTATATATATACACTATATATTAGTCATTAAAAGTCATTGTACACAAAATTTGTCACATGATTAACCTAATCAGTATTAGGGACTTGTGGCAGGCTTTGATAGAAGAAGGAGCAGTGGAGTTGTTGGTGCCTGGAAACTTGCCAATTGGGTGTTCAGCCGTGTACTTGACTTTGTTTCAAACCCCTAACAGAGCTTATTACGATAAACGAAATGGGTGTTTGAAGGCTTTCAATGCTTTCTCCAAGTACCATAATAGTGAGCTCAAACGTGCCCTGGGGACACTCAGACAAAAAGACCCTCATGCAAACATAATATATGCTGACTACTATGGTGCAGCCATGCCCTTTTATCATGCCCCTCAACATTATGGCCAGTTTTATAAATTACATAATTACATATATATACTTATGTTATGCTTTTCTCTTATACAAGCGATATTTATGTTTGACTTGAATCATACAGTAAAGTGATATACACAAAGAATTCAGTTATAAATTTTTAGTCAAAAATAAAACCGAAAAAACACTGGAAAGATAATAAAAAGAAAGTATATATCGGCTTATTGTTTGTTTAGTATTCTCTCCCTCTATTTTTTTTCTTAAAAGTTTTATTCAATATCTTTCTTTAATTGAATTTTTGCAGGATTCAAAAGTGGGACCCTAAGCTTGCTGTGGAGGAGGAGAACCATACAATTTCAATAATTCAGCAAGGTGTGGCCACATTGGATCAGCAGCCTGTAAAGATCCATCTTCCTATGCAAACTGGGATGGAATTCACTTAACAGAAGCAGCTTATCGCTACATTGCCAATGGCTTGATCCATGGCCAATTTACCAAACCCATTTAACTTATATATGATTAGTTACTTTGTTTTTATCGTATAATTATTATCGTTTTGATAAATAAATTAAGAACGAGATATTTGAACTTGAGATTTCTTTCAAAATTAAAAAGAGAGTTTGATCTATGGCTATGTTTATCACACTCCTCTAGCCTAAACCATGATTGGTCGAAGCGCTTCGGCTTAATCATATAATTATTTATTTATTTTATTAATTAGCAGAACGAGAGACAAGGGTTTTGAACTTGATATCTCTTCTAGTATCAAACACAAGGCTCTATCCATGGCCATTTTACCGCACTCATCTAGCCTCTATTTATTCAGCGATTGTGTGCGCACTTCGCCATGCATATACATGATCATTTACTTTATTTTAATGAACGGAAAAAAGATCCTAGATTTAAACTTGAAATCTCTTTCAACATTTAAAAAAGAAAAAAAGCTTGATCCATGGCCTTTTTACCACACCCCTCTAACTTATACAATGGTTAGTTACGGGTTTAGACTATTAGAGATGATACATTGTCGACAATTGATCGATTTGTTAATAATACGATTGGTCTATAAAGTCAAAATCAATTTGTCAATAATATGATTGACATATAAAGTCAAAATCAAGAAAGTATAAACCATATATATCAACACCATATATGTCATGCTTTCGCATTTTAGTGATCATCAAATCACCAATATAAATTGTTAATCCCTCACTTTGTGGGGTTCTACTTCGATGATACGTAGCATTTAATGTTATAAGTATTGGATGATCTGAATTCACGAGACCACAATAAAAACAATAATTCAAATCAATTCAAATTATTCAATATTTGTAGTATTTAATACTACGTAACATTAAAAAAATTTCTCACTTGGTGCCAAGAATTAATCTGCATTGTGATGACCAGGGTTGTAGACATAAAAGACAAATTTCGATGACAACGTATTTTCTCGTATTTGTGGCAATAAACAAGGAGAAAAACTTACATGAAGCAAATTCACCGTCACGTGGTGTCTCTTGTCTAATAATATATTGACATATGCAAATTTTCCTTTCATATGATAATATATTATTGAATTGAGACGCCACGTGACGGTAAACTCGTTTCATATAAACTATTCTCGTAAACAAGGGTAGCCGACAATGACATGACAATGGCATCAATATTCTGTAAAATTCATTTCTTTCGCATTTAAAATTTTCACAGACTGCACCACAAAGACATGTTTCGCATGGTGGTCCGTCCAATTTCACATTTAAAATTTCAGAGACTGCACTACAAAGACAAATAGTAAGTTAGACTTTGACAAGTCAAGGCGGTGGAAGGTTGGTGGTGAAAAAATAAACGAGACGACGCTTTAACGAACGACAGTATCTTTGATGTCGTTGCTAGCACAGGAAATAAAAAAAGGAAGTAAAAATTAGAATGGAGATGCGGGGTATCGATCCCCGTACCTCTCGCATGCTAAGCGAGCGCTCTACCATCTGAGCTACATCCCCGTTGACTTTTAGCCTTTCCATTTAATTTATATAACTATTAGGTGCATGCCTTATCTTTGACTTTTGGCATTATTGATCAGTTGGATCAGCAAACTACTGGTCTCGGTCTTGCTTATATATAAACAATTTATCTTTTTTTTTTTTTTTGATAAGATAGATTGTTTACTGACATATAGAAAAGTGTAGTGTGCTATGAAGAGGCACAGCTACACCACCCAGAAACAACAATTTATCTTCAATATATTGAATTACATGATTAAAAGAAGACTTCAAGCATAATTAAAATAAAAAAAGACTTCACATCGTTACTTAATTCGATTAAAAGTCTTAATCATGTATCTTCATCTTAATTAAGCCGTCCGACATCCCATCTTCATCTTCACCTCGATCATCACTAATCAGTTTAACATGATCACTTTGTTTATGTATCAAATCCTAGGCTTTTATGTATGCCTGTCGACCTTATGCACTGTAATTTGAGCAACTACCGCTCCACCTTACAAGGCATTATTTTGCTTCGGTGACTCCTTGAGTGACACCGGAAATTACCTTTTCTCTGGTGCCCTTAAATTCCCAGCCATCGCAAACCTCCCTTATGGAGAGACCTTCTTCAAACATCCAACCGGCCGATGCTCCAATGGACGACTTGTCGTTGATTTCATTGGTATGTAATCAATACTATGTTTTTGTTGCCTTATTAACATTTTGATGTAATGTTGAAGTTTATCTAATAATTTTTTTATAATAATAATAATAAATATTGCTGTAGCTGAGGCATTTGGACTACCATATTTGCCACCATATCTAGCGCTAAACAAAAGCCAAGATTATAATAATTGTGACCATGGAGTAAACTTTGCTGTTGCTGGAGCCACTGCACTGGACCCAGAATTTTTCTACCATAGAAAAATTGGATCCAGCTTGCCCACGAACGACTCCCTCAACACTCAGCTTGGTTGGTTTAACAAGCTTAAGCCCTCACTTTGCAACACCAAAAAAGGTGACAATATGACCATCCGCTGCAAGAAAAAAACATTAACACCCACAGATATCTTGAAAAAGATGGCGTGCCTAAAGGAAATTTCTGTGTCTATTGAGTACACGCACGGTTAATTGTGACGGTTGAGTTCTTGAGCACAGATAGTAGTCGTTGTAGGAATGCCATCTTATTCCATGGATATTGGTGTCAGTAATGTTTTTTCTTTGTAATGATCAGAAAGGTGTAGAAATTTGAGTAAACATGCAATAATTTCTTGATACATTTTATTTTGGATAAACTGCAATTTACACCACAAGGTTTGGGGGTCATTTGTAAAATAAGCCACAAGGTTTCAATTTTTGTATTTTACACTACATGGTTTCCGAATTGCACAAATTTAACATTTCCGTCAATTTCACCATCTAATTAGACGTTAAGTGGTGACATGACATAGACTTGGCCCACATTTTAAGCACTCATTGATCATCAATTTCTTAAAATGATTAAAAGAATAAATTACTAAATATTGAAATTGACAGTCAACGAGTGCTTAAAATGTGAGTCAAGTCTATACCACATCACCGCTTAATGTCTAATTAGATAGTGAAATTAACGGAGACGTTAAATTAGTGCAATTCAGAAACCACATAGTGTAAAATACAAAAACTGAAACCTCGTAGCTCATTTTGCAAATGACCCCCAAATTTTGTGATATAAAATACAGCTAACCCTTTCATTTTTTACTAGAGTGTGACAACTACTTCAAAAAGGTTCTTTTTCTAGTGGGAGGAATAGCTGGAAACGGTTACAATTACGCTTTATTATCTGGTTGGAGCATTGAACAGGCCAAAGCTTTAGTACCGCCTGTTGTTGATACAATTTTAAGGCCACAAGTGTAAGCATATATATAAACAATAATGATACTCAATTGTATTAGACACAAAAAACTGACCACGACATTATATGCACATGATACTCACCTATATTAAATAGTACGTCATCAACGTGGCTAGTTTTATGTGTCTAAGTAACATTACATAAATTTATAAGTCAATTGCTAGTAAATCATACACACAAAAATTTGTCACATAATGAATAAATTCTATGGGGTTCTTTTTTGTTGTGACTGCAGGCATTGATAGAAGGAGGGGCAGTGGAGTTGGTGGTGCCTGGAAAATTGCCAACTGGGTGCTCAAGTTTGTACCTGTCTGTGTTTCAAATCCCTAACAAATCTGATTTTAATCGAAATGGGTGTTTGAAAGTCTACAGTGATTTTCTCTAAGTACCATAACAAGGAGCTTAAACGTGCCTTGGGGACACCCAGACAAAAATACTCACATGCAAGGATTCTATATGCTGATTACTATGGTGCATCCTTGTCTTTTTATTGTGTTCCTCACCATTAGAGCATCTCAGTGAGGTTAAAGTCTAAAATTTAGAACTTAAACTCCCCCAAACCTCTTCCAATAGCTGGGCTAAAATTTGAGTTTGGGATAAATTCTAAAATTGGGTCAAATTTAGACCAGAATTCCCACCTAGGTTAAGGATTCCCACCCACCTGCACGTACACGCGGTTGAAATTTGCAGCAAAAGTGATGATTGACGCGCCCACTTGCTCGGGCTGTAGCAGGCACCCAAGGTCTATCAACGTGGGGGACCCACGGCTGTAGCCTTGTCGGCCACCATGATGAGTTGTTTTCCAACGACTATTTTTATCAACGGCTAGGATTTCTAGGCCGTTGGATGATCCAACGGTCTAGATGCAATTTTTAAAAAAATCTAATTTATAAATTCATTAAATCTAACGGCTGAGATCGAATGTGATCAAATCTAACGGTAAAAAAATAGATCTAACGGCCCAAAATTAAATCCAACGGCTAAAACAATTTTAAAAAATTATTTAAATCAAAATTCACCAAAAAAGTCTATAAATACCTATGTATTTGTTCAATCATCCACACAAAATTCACTTTCCTCATACAATTCTTCAAATTTTTCTTTCTACCCACTTCCAAAATAATTTCTTCCCATTTCCAACTTGTTAAAGATGGCAACTCCTCATGTTAGAGGACCTAATTGGTCAAATGATGAAGATGTTGCTTTGTGCTTGGCATGGGTGTCAATTAGCGAAGATGGTGCCGTTGGACTACCTAACAAATTAGGTGGAACTAATTTAGTAGTTGGGCTACCTAACTATTTAGTTGCACCTAATTGTCATATAGAGGAATATGATGGTGGTAGTTGCACCTAATTTAGTGATTTTCATTATTTATCGGAATTATTTTTTTTTTAGATTAAAATGTTCACAAAAATAAATTAGGATAATCTACATAAATTTTATTTTAAAATAGTTACCGAAAAGAAAAAATTAGGCTAAAATCATTCTTTTGTAATCTCGGGCTAAAATTTTAACCCAAAACCATTGAAGGAGAAAAACTGTTTCTGGGTTAAGTTCTAAATTTTCTGGGCTAAAAATTTAAACTTTAACCCTCACTATTGGAGATGGTCTTAAGGTCAGTTTCCATCTTTTATTCCGAGAAATTCTTCAGTGTGATCATACTCACACGTGGTGTGACAGTTCACATATTTTACGTACTAGTAGCCTAGCCAAAACATAGACTCGTAGTCCACTTGTGTTATAAAACATAGTGATTCACTAGCAACACCGAGTGGTTGTGTTACTCTCGAACCATCTGTTTTTTGTTGGTAAATAGGGCTTGTTTTGATATATGCAGGGTTCGAAAGTGTTCTAACGGCCTGTTGCGGAGGCGGAGGACAGTACAATTACAATCATTCAGAAATGTGTGGAAGGCCAGGTTCAACAACCTGCAAGGATCCCCTCTCGTATGCACATTGGGATGGGATTCACCGTACAGAAGCAGCCTACCGCTACATTGCCATGGGTTCCATCCTTGACCATTTTAGTCATTTTACCACACCCCTGTAGGCTAGCTACATCGGATTCGTTACTTTAGCCAGCTCCCAGCCAAAAACAAAACAAATTTAGTCTTATGTTGTATTTTATTATTAATTATATACTCTGTATAAAACGTACTGAAGCATGCATGAAGACTTTTCACTTTAGTTTCCTTGTTTTTTTTACAAATGATATTAAAGGACAATACATACATTTATAGTATACATTCGCGATTCAGCAGTCAGATGTGAAAACTGTTGAATGACATATCATATCTAACTATTAGATCATAAATATATGTCATAGGTGTATGTACTGTAGCCAATTCCGATATTAAAGGAAGGCAGAATCGAACACATAAATCTAACTAGCTGCACAAATATCAAAGAAAAATATTCTTAAATACGAAAGCTGCAAGCCATTTGTGAGGATGTGAAGGCAAAAGAGTCTCACCTGATATTAAAGGAAGACAGAATCGAACACATAATTCTGACTGGCTGCACAAATATCAAAGAAAAATATTTTTAAATACGAAAGGTACAAGCCACTTGTGAAGATGTGAAGGTAAAAGAATCTCACATTGGTGAAAGGAGAAACCTTGCAAAGGCTTATAAGAGGTTGGGCTACTCTCCATATTGCCAATTGGTTTTATGGTAAAACCCCAACTTCTTCATGATATCAGAGCAGGTTGCCCACATGTGAAGTCCAACGGTCACACGTGTTTCACGTCATCTAATTCGTGTTGTCCATGTGTTTGGCTTAAAAATTCGCCACACGTGAGGGGGCGTGTGAGGATGTGAAGGTAAAAGAGTTTCACATCGATGAAAGGAGAAACCTTGCAATGACTTATAAGAGATTGAGCTACTCTCCATATTGTCAATTGATTTTTTATGATGGAACCCCAACTTTCTTCATAGTATCAGAGTAGGTTGTCTCATGTGTGAAAGCCCAACGGCTCACGTGCCTTCACGTCACCCGATTTGCGTTGTTCACGTATTAGGCTTGAAAATTCACCACATGTGAGAGAACGTGTTGAGAGTGTCAATCCCACATCAGAAAAAGAATGGATCTTGTATGTGCTTATAAGTAAATGAATTACTCTCCATATTACCAATTGATTTTATAATAGAACTCCAACTTTCTTCGCCACTTTTCCTTAGTTAGTATTGTACACTTAGAGTTTAATGTGGCAAAACAATCAGATAACTTTCTTCACCACTTTTCCTTTGTTAGTATTGCACAATAAGGGTTTAATGTGACAAAACAATCAGATATATGATTGATCAACTTATAAATACTAATCCACCCCAGAACTCAAGAATTTAAATATAATTAGAATTGATCATCATCATCCTCTTCACGGTCCATCAGCACCCAAGAAAGTCTTCCAGCTGTGACTCGTGCACTTTTCCTTTTCCTAGTGATAGAGTTGGTGTAGAGTTGGTGGAGATAAACAACTTTATCGAGGATTTTGGAGTTGACCAAGTAATAAAACTGATTAAGGTCTTCTAATGTAGGCCGAAAAAAGTGAATGTGATATTAATATATTGAATTTATATAGATATTATACTTATGAGTTTAATATATTAAATTTATGAGTGTGATACTGATGTATTAAACTCACACTAATATAATGTTATAGATATCACTCATAAAAACCGCTGTGAAAGGCCTAAGGACAATAACATATACTTTTTTGCTGTTGCGTTTTTGAATTTTGGGTCGATAATTAAACAATTTAACAAAGTAGTGAGATACGTGGATATTCCCCACATTAGTTAGCAACTCGAGTGTTTGAGAGTACTATGACTGATGACATTCCAACAACTACACAAAAACATGTCTGCTAGCTTTTGTTTCAACATTGGTCGGTTCCTTGATTTTGTGTACGTAATATAATCTCACCATCAAAAAATAAAGTTTAGTTGGAAGGTAGCTGTCCGGATTTCACGAAAGTTAGTGGAATATTAATCTTAATTGTCTAATTTCCCTTTCTTTATTAGAAAACTAGACTTTAATCCTTAAATAAGATGAGGTTCCATTTTTGCAAATATGTACAACCACCATCGAAAACATTTTGACAGAGTAATAGGTTTTTTCTTCTAAACGAGGAAAAAAAATCTTCCTGGCCCCAAAAAGATCTCTTTTTAACTGTAGTCGCTAAGATCACCACAGTACCAATTTAGTTAATTAATTTGTTCTACTCCCATCCTTAATTAAATTATGCTAAAAGTCTTAATCATGTAATTCCATCGTATTTGTGTACTAATTACAAAACACGAACAAATTAAGCCGATTGAATTGCCAAACATTATTAATTTACCTCCCATTTCCATCTTCAACTCAATCGTCACTTTGAACACAACAACGTATATGAAGTTGTTTGCCGTCCTAGTCCTAGCCTTTTATTTGTGTATTGCCTTGTGCACTGTTTTATCAAGTCGGCAACCATGCATACAAGGCAATATTCAACTTCAGTGAAGGCAATATTCAACTTCAGTGACTCCCTTAGTGACACCGAAAATTACCTTCTCTCTGGTGCCCCGTCATTCCCAGCAATCGGAAACCTCCCTTATGGAGGAGGGAGAAACATTTTTCAAACATGCAACCGGCCGATGCTCTGATGGACAACTTGTCGTTGATTTCCTTGGTACGTAACCCATATATACTATGCATGTAAATTAATATAGTAAAAATATGTGACAATATATTTATATTGTTGTAGTTGAGGCATTTCACCTCTAATATTGTCTCATATGTAAATTACCTTCTCTCTGTTGCTGGAGCCACACTGCACTTTACCCGGAATTCTTTTACCAAAGAAAAATGGATCTAGTTTGTGGACAAAAGATTCCCTGAGCACTTAGCTTGGTTGGTTTAAGAAGCTTAAGCCCTCACTTTGCAACACCAAACAATGTAATTAATCTTCTATGGGCGCATTTGATAACCGAAAGTGAAATAGTTATCAAACACGCCTTAAATTAACCCACAATTCAATCCATAATTTATTTTTTAAATTAACTCACATTACATTTACTTAATTAACAGAGTGTGACAACTACTTCAAGAAAGCTCTCTTTCTGGTGGGAGAGATAGGTGGAAAGGTGGAAACAATTACAATTACCCTTTCTTTTCTGGTTGGAGCATTAGACAGGTCAAAACTTTAGTACCACTTCTTGTTGAGGCAGTTTCTAAAGCCACAAGTGTAAGCATATAAATTAAACAATCCAATTTCTAATCACTTTTGCACAAAAACTTGTCACAATTAATTTAATTAATTCTATGGCTGCATGCATTGGTAGATGAAGGAAAAGTGGAGTTGGTGGTGCCTGGGAATTTGCCAATTGGGTGCTCAATTGGGTACCTCACTTAAATTCAAAACCCTAACAAACATTTTTATGATCGAAATCGGTGTTTGAATGCCTTCAATGCTTTCTCCAAGTACGTACCATAACAATGAGCTCAAACGATCCTTGGGGAAACTCAAAGAAAAACACCCACATGCAAGGATTATATACGCTGAGTACTATGGTGCAGCCATGCCTTTTTATCATGCTCATTTCCATCACGGTAAGTTTTACCTCCTCCATTTCGAGAACTTTAGTGTGATCGTCATAGTATCATGTGATGTTACAAGTCATCAATATATTATAACATGTGTTTTTATATAAATATTAAATATGTTGTCTACTCATGTTATAACTCGTATATTAGTATTAACGCGTAACTTTGATACATATGCAGGGTTCAAAAGTGTTCTAACGGCCTGTTGTGGAGGGGGAGGACCGTACAATTTCAATAATTCGCCCAGGCTCAACAACCTGCAAAGATCCATACTTGTATGCAAATTGGGATGGAATTCACTTAACAGAAGCAGCTTATCGCTACATTGCCTTGGGTTCCATCCTTGGCCACTTTAGTAATTAATTTCACACACACTGGTTAGCTCAGATAGTTACTTAAGCCATCTCTCCCAGCCAAAAACAAAACAAAAGTCTACCATGTATTCCTTTTTTTTTTTTTTATGAAAAGTCTATAATGTATGAATAATAACATTGCATTTATTTTGGATATAACGTACTTGAAGCATGTAGACATTTGACTTTTCGTTTTTTCTGTTACAAATGATATTGAGAGAAGGAATAATCGAATATAGAATTTCAGATGTACAGATATACAACAAATGCTCTTAATTAGTTGAGTTACACACTCTCGTAATATTCCACAACTGAAACACAAATTCAGCTATAACTTTGATTTTTATGTCTAGTTTTAGACAAATGAATTAATTCAACCTAAAACCTATAGATCGACTCAACTAATTCAAATATTCCAAGGTTCTAGGACAGCTAACATTTCACATAAACACCCCACTTATCTATCACGTGATAGAACAATCAGAACCACACCCAGAATTGATATCTTCTAAATATAAACTCACCCAAGAAATCAAGAATCTAAAGTAATCAGAATTGATCATCATCATCCTCATGGTCCATGAGCACCCAAGAACCGTCTTCCAGTTGAGTCATACACTTGTTCTTCTCACAACGCCAAGACGCCGGTATAAGATACTCTTCCTTCAAAGCATCAGCACTTTTATTTACCAGTGCTATGTCACGCTTGACTTCCAACTTGAACCCTCCTTTACTCCCTTGCGTTCCTGCAACTCCATGCAAGTACCCTTCCATGTTATGCCAACTCGCCACTCCTCCAGGGCTCTTCAGGTACTTGGATTTTCGCGTATCGATGGCCAACTCTTCTCCCACGTCGGAGTACCCCAACAAAATTGGGTAGTTTGGGACAACATCTAAAGCGTTACGAACACGTAAGGCTCGAAGATCTTTGTAGCCAGAAAAGACCTTCTCAAAGTTCGAGTTTCCAACTCGAGGGCTGGCGAATACAATAGCTGTAACTGGGCAGGCTTTGCTTGGCATGTCCTTTGGCCTGTTTAGTCCATTGGCAACAATGTCAATTGCATTGAGTGTGGCAATTGCTGCACCCAAACTGTGCCCAGTTATGGTGATACTAATTTCCTCATCCTTGTATTGCTCTACTAATCTCCTAACTTCTTCAATGACCTAGATACATTAAAACATTAAAAAGAAAAATTATCTCATTTATGTTTAATATTCTCTTACCAAATTTGGCATACATATTATGTTACCTGACTATGAATTTAAATTGAATGTGATCTTACCTGGTGTCTGGCACTGGTTTTGTTGAAAGGCGAGAGCGGATCATCTGAAGTATAGATGGAGTACCAACCTTGGTGCACCTTTGGATCACCTTCCTCGCTAAGTATGTTTGACGCAGAAACCAAATTAAATTGCAAGTCATTAACCCACTCCAAGGACTGCACAGTGCCTCTCCAAGCAATCACAATGTCCCTCCTGCCCAACGCGGCCTTCCCTTCATCTGTAGCCACAGCAACATACGCCATCCAGTTTGATTCCTTGCACCAAGACTCCCTTGACAAAGACTTAATGAGGAAGGCCTCAGGGACTTGAATCTGAGACGTCGCATACACAAACTTGGTCACATTATACTTAAAAGGGTTGCCTTTCTCTAAACCAACTTTAGAGAAGAAGTTTTTTCTGCAATATCTGCTGCTTCCAGCATACTTTGATGTTTTCTCTGTGTTGAAGGCATCATAAGTAGCTTGAGCCATTTTTCCGTAGTGAATTAAGTATCGACGGAGATCAATGTCTAGAGGATCCAATAGGCCCTCCCAGTTGTTTTCGCCGCTTAGGTGCTTCCATTTTTCGGCTATGCTATGAATGCTATCCATCTTTTTCTCACTCCAAGCCTCCTTGTGAGGAGGATGAGCCTTATTGCTTTCTTTATATAAACTCCTCGAAAAAATCTAGAATACAGTTAGAACGATAGCTGTTCAATGCATCACGTTGATGACTTTTCGTACCTTAGTACATGCACCGTAAAAACATGGGTTGGCTAGAAGAATGCCTCACGTTTGTGATTGATGACTGCAATATAGAAGTTTTGAAATCTTAGAAAAGTTGAAATGTTAGGGTTTGATCCGTTTTGGCTAGAGATTGGTGGTGGTAGTCTCATAGTCCAAAAGAAAGTGGATATTAAATTCAACCCAGCAAGCAATGTGATTGCATCCCTTAGACATTAGGCATATGCCAAATCTGATGAAATTTTACTATTCTTAGCTTGGAAGTTACAAGCAGAATCAGCTTACTCCACAGATTAGGTGGTTGGAAAACTTTTAAGTTCAAAACTTGGTTTTCCTAGTTTTCTAAGAGATCAGATGATGACTTTTGCTTTTGCTAAAAAGGAAAACATGCATGACACTTCATTCCTTACCTCAAATTTTTTTATTTATTCACATGTGTGTGTCTTGAATTTGTTTGATTTTTTTAGTAAATTTAAATCAGCATTTGATACTCTTTTGTTTGTTTATGTTTTCAATCTCTTTCCTTGATAAAATTTCAGTTATACTTATAAAAAAAATGGTTATACTTAGCATTAGTATTATTATCATATGATTTCGAAGTGATAACACAATTAGGTCGTAAATATCAAATTTGTAATATTCATAATAATTATTATGGATGCGTAAGATCCTACATATTAAAGTTAGGTTGACCCTCCTTGTTAGAAATTATGGCTACGCCACTGCCTATTAAGAACCCGTTAATGAGTCGGGTCAACTGTTAAGATAACGGGTATGACACGTAAACAACACAAACACAACCTATTTGCCATGTCTACACTATGTATTACTTGAAAGACAAATGTGTTTTTATGTTTGGAAGTAATATTTATGTAACACTGTGGTAGGTGGATACTGCATGCTTAGTAATTTAATATAACGTTTTTCATTTGATTATTTATTGAAGTATAATATGACGAGAAGAGTGACGTTCCAACTACGCTTTAAGTTATTGGCCATATGCAGTGAACCGTCTAACTTTTATTTTTCCTATTTTAAGGATTTTCTTGTAATCAGTTTAAGTGTTTTAAATCCTCTTTATTTCACGTTCATTGATCTGTTGTAAATAGGAATCCATCCTTGTATTTATATAAAGTGGAATACATTGATCAATGGGACTTTTGAAGTCATAATTGAATTCTTCTTCCTGTAACCTTCACTTTTCCAAAACCCTGGTGCAAATTCTATAAATTATATTTTTCTTAACGGGTCTGATACGACATAACTCGTTAAGATAACATATATTACACAAAAACGACACAAACATAACAAACATGACCCGTTTGCCAGACCTTTTTTCTCAACAATCATGGATTTTTTTTTTAAAATTTATTATTATTAAGGAGAGGGGGAGGGTTCGAAACTATTACAATAATTTAGGAGAAAGGGAGTTTCAATACCGGGACACATGAGTGATAACCCAACACCCTATCCACTAGGATATTGGACCATATACAACATTCATGAATTAATTAATCATGGATTTTCATTTTTTTTTTATCTGAACGATATTCTAATCCAATCTAAATTACATGGAAAGAGAGTTGAATTTAGGTGTAGAGGAAAGCAACACGTTGGTTGAACCAACTTGAATGAATTCATGTCTTCAATCATGAGTTTTCAGTCTCATCACTCCATTTAAGGTAAGTTTTTCTCACATTAGGGCATATTGTAGAACATGAGAAAAACGCACAAATACATCATCATACATCGTTATGTGCCAATGATAATGTGATGTAAGTTTTATTCACATGAGATTATATATCATTAGCATAGGACAACGCAATAAGATATACATGTACAGGTTGTTCTCCGGTCTTCTGTTTTTTTAAGAGCGATACAACCTCACTTCCAAACCATCTACAAAGTATAGGTCGCTGATGAAATCCAAATTTTACCAATTTCTTTCAAGACAAAGGAATGGTGGTGATATATACTATCTGTCAGCTGTCACTTGTTTTGCTGCACACCCCATGGCACTCTACTGCAATGCACTTTGGACTAAGTTCGGACAACACAGTAGTCCTTTTAACTTTTTTCATATTTTTTTGGGGTGTGATACGTATAAACTCAAATCTTACATGGGGATATTATTCTCCGACATATATACAGACATACATGCATGTTCCATGAGAAATGGTCAAGTCCCACCACCATAGTCCTATCCCATCAGAGTCCGTGACCAGCCTCTCCAGCTTCACGAGACTTGTTCCCCTCTGGACAAATTAGTGATAACATAATAGTCCCGTACATATTCACCTGAATCATCACCTCCCTCTTTCACAAATGCGTGACCAACACAAAACACAGCCACTTCCTCCTCCTTGGCATTAGGGTTTCATTAGGGTATTATCTCAGCTCTTACAGAAGACTTGGTAGTAAGTTTCTCATGTTTCAAAATTTCTCTCTTTTGATTGTCATACCTGTGAACTGTTGTAATTGCAGCACCGCTTGGATTTACTTGATTTTTGACATTGGACCCAAAATTTGATGGTGGTCACTCACCAACTCTTGCTTAATGCATTCAATTGAAGCAAAGAGACCAAAGCATGAAGCAACTATATGTGTCATTTTCCAATGACTCCAAATGTGTGTGTGTGTGTATGCTTCTATGTATTATATATGTTGTTGCTTAACTGTACCAGATAATACACCGATTAAATGTCACGTGGAGGTCATGTCAATGCATGCCATGTAAATGTTCATGGGCACCCATTTCTTTTACCGAGTTTATATCCTAAATGATTGATGCGTTTCTACACATTAGAGTTTTACTTATTAAAAGTAAATGTACTACAGAGTAAATGTACTACAGAGTGAGCTCATGTTTGAATAAGAAAAATAATGTTTGCACACTTTTGTTTTTAAAAGTAAATGAGGTATAAAGCGAGTTCATGTTTGAATAAGAAAAATAATTTTCACGCACTTTTATTTTTTTGTGTTATTATATAGTTCTTTTTTGATTAAATTCAATTCAAAAGTTAAAAATAAACATAATTACAAAAGTGCATAGAAATCACCTTTTTTTTTCTTGAATAAATAACAACATATACTTGGCGAAGAGATATATTGTACGTAAGATTAAGCAGTGGTGGCATAACGTGAATTGTTATTGGACTAAATTATACACGCAGGCAATGGTCCTGGCAAATAATTATTAGGTTAACTGGACTAATGGAGCCCCAAAAAGATGTACATACTGCATGCTTTTAATTCGTGCTTCGTTGGCCTTGGGGTTACATGTTCTGTAACTTGCATATTATCCGTTGATTATTTATATATATGCATGCATGGAGGCGGAAGAGGACCACTTTCGATCACGTTAGTATTTACTCCTGCTGGGGCTAGGGTTTGCTTGTTACATTACTTTCATATCTGATTTCCTACAAACAAACAGCTCTCACCTTTACTTTTTGCTTATTCATAATAATACGATAGATTTGTACGTAAATTCTAATTGTTCTATGATCTATCTAAGTTCTAACAATCTAATGGTGTGCCACTCCCATAATATAAGTGTGGAGATAAACTTTGTTAGAATTGTTTGACTAAATCAACTATGATGTGGCTATTGAAGTCGGATCGATGCGACCACCAAATTACAAGAGGCTCTGTTTTGTGAGCACAGTCTGGAGGTCCTAGACAAGTTTTTCTCTGCATTGAGTGAGATCAAAATTGGCGAGACATTATCTTAGAAATTAAATAAACTTTGTTCTATTGAATTACAAGGTTGCGGTATTGTTTTAACAAGGTACCTTATTATGTGTATTTCAATCTAAATTCTATATCTATAATTCTGGCCAAGATATTTGTATTCCCTTAAGCTGAACATGAATCGGTCTCACTCACGACGTAAATTGAACGAAAATGGCTAAGCAAGGAGATTGAGAGCGGTACTGATCGAACATTATATACATTCTAATGTCAACCTCAGAGCAGCTGTAACAGCCTCAAAGCTCTCTCTCTCTCTCTGTAAAAGGTAATCACTGTTGAAATCTAAGCAAAAAATTACAGTGACTTACCTTCTATGGCCTGCTCCTTCATATATTATGCAGTTGCAGTCAATTTTTTTTTGCCCAAAGCTCAAGTCAGTGTTGCAACGCGCACAAATAATATTGCAACATTGTGATAAAATTACCGAAAAAGAGGGATGAAAAGTTGGTTTTTTGGTCGAAAAGAGGAATAAGTTCGCAATTGTACAAACGCACAAAAACAAAGGAGTTCCCAGATTTTTATTCGCAGTCACTTTCCCTCCTTGCTATGCAACATTTTGAGCCTTTGATTTACCAAAACAAAGTATATGTATTTATATGATAGGATTTCTATTCAATTGAGAATTCAATTTTTAAACAACAGCTTTGATAATAATATTTAGCTTACAATGTCCAGTCACATAGACTAGCCAAGTTGATCTTCGGTTTGAGGAATTTCTAGATACTATTAGCGATATTGTTTTAAAAGATTATATTGTATCTTGATCAATAAATCAAAGATTGTTTAAGTCACTAGATTAGCTTAATGGTGAGGAGTAGACTAAGTCCAGAATTTGAAACCCTCTAATGTAACCAAAAAATAATGTAACCAAAAAATAAAAACCGACTATTGTTTTGTGGAGATATAAATCAACTTTGGTTTGATGACTCAGGCCTGAGTTTAATTTTTTTCATTGGACTAATATCCTTTCGTGGAGTTATAAAAAATGAATTGAACTTGTTAATTTTGTGTACAATATAGTGTGTCTTACAAGTTATTTAGATTTCTTTAAATAGGTTTGAACTCAAATACAATCTCGTCAAGTCTCAAACATCAAATATTTTGCCAAAAACCCAAAGAAAGAACTTAAATTAAACGAGAAGACCAAAATGGCAGTGCCTCATATTAATCACGAAACTATTGATTTAGGATCCCATAGGAGCAAGCCGGTGATTCCTTCTCCAAATGCCTGCATTGACTTCTCGTGGAAAACAGAACAGTCAGGACACAAAAGCAAGGGAGATACCGCGAGATTATGGCGAGAAACACTGTACAAAGCCGACCGTTAGAAGGACCTTTCTAGTTTCCAAAATCTTCCCACTCTTTCAATCTCAGTTTCATTTACTCTCTCACCATCTCTCAACTGAAACCCCAACCCCAATCCCACGCGCCATTTACCCAAACGCCCTAACAAACTCATGCGATATTCCAAAACTTCCCCACCAAAATCCCTCCTCGCGCGTGGACTCCCTCTTTATTTAATTTAAATATTTTTTACTTTTGTCTAAAGAAATTTGGATCCGAGAAAAGAAGACCGTTCCTCGTTAACGGTGCCTTCTGCTTTCCCCTCTTTTTATTTATTTTTAAATAAAAATTTTGGTCGCAAACTTCAAGTTGGAGGGTTTGAGCTTCACTTGCTTTCTCCAACACAGAGAGACAAGGACGTCTTTGTAAGTAACCCCTTCACTCTACAGAGTATTTTTGCTAGAAAATCAGACCCCAAATCCTAGAGAGAGAAACACCACAGTTTTAGAGAGAGAGAGAAAAACCAGAGTATTGAGTGAGAGAGGGAGGGTTTTGCAATGGTCGCTGGGAAGGTGAGGGTGGCAATGGGGCTACAGAAATCACCGGCGAATCCAAAACCGGAAACTCCTTCGAAGTCGCCGTCGCCGTCGTTGAGCTCCGGGAAGACATCACAGAAGGGGGCGGTGTTCTCTCGCTCCTTCGGCGTCTACTTCCCACGCTCCTCCGCGCAGGTGCAGCCTAAGCCGCCGGACGTGACGGAGCTGCTCCGACTGGTGGAGGAGCTCCGGGAGCGAGAGTCGAGGCTGAAGACGGAGCTCCTGGAGCACAAGCTCCTGAGGGAGTCGGTCGCCATCCTCCCCGTCTTGGAGAACGAGATCATCATTAAGAACGAAGAGATTGACAGAGCGTCGAAGCGGGTCGAGGAGCTGGCGGCGGAGAACGAGCGGCTGAGAAATCAGGTGGCGGAAGTGACGTCAGCGTTGGAGGAAGAGAGGAGGGAGAAAGAAGAGAAATTGAAGCGATTGGAGGCTGAAATTTCCGAGCTGAAGAAAACGACGTCGGATCGTCTGATTAATTTTGAAAACGACGAGCTTTCGTCGTCGCAGAGATTTCAGGGACTGATGGAGGTCACCGGAAGGTCGAATCTGATCAGAAATTTGAAGAGGGGAGTGAAATGCGCGGACATTCCGACGAATCCGGAGAATCAGAAGCTCGACGGCTCTGAGTCGAAGAGGGAAGAGCCGGAATCGGAGAGGCCGAGGCTCTCGAGATGTAACTCGGAGGAGTTCGCCGAGTCGACTCTGGCTACTATCAGATCTCGCATCCCGAGAGTTCCTAAACCGCCGCCGAGACCGTCGACATCCAACGGTCAAAACAAGGCCTCAACAGAACAGGGGATTGCATTTCCACCACCGCCTCCGCCGCCACCGAGTCAGGTGAAATCGGCACCTGCGCCGCCGCCTCCTCCATCTAAGGCGGCTCCACCCCCGCCTCCTCCGCCACCGAGAGGTATAAGGCCGGCGACAGCGAAGGTGAAGCGTGTACCGGAGGTTGTGGAGTTTTACCACTCCCTGATGCGACGGGACTCTAGGAGAGAGTCCGGTGGCGGAGTTTCCGACGCAACGGGAACCGCCAATGCCCGCGACATGATCGGCGAGATCGAGAACCGGTCGGCTCACTTGCACGCTGTAAGTTCCGGTAGCTTGTGTTTTTATCCAAATTACTATTTTGCCACTGGCTTTTGGTAGTGTCAGTGATATGTGGCCCTCCAATTTGTCTTATTATCTAGGTCTACGCTTTTTCCTTTGGATTTTATTGTTTGGTTGATAGATAAGACATTTCGCAGATTCGAATTGCTTTTGTTTAGATGCAAAAAAGGTGTAATTTTTGTAAAGTTTAGTGGTAAATCTTTATCGCTTGAGAAATTGATGTGTTTTTTTTGTATTTGCAGATAAAAACGGATGTAGAAACGCAGGGAGATTTCATAAGGTTTTTGATAAAAGAAGTCGAAAACGCAGCGTTTACAAGCATCAACGATGTGGTGCCTTTTGTGAAATGGCTGGATGATGAGCTCTCATACTTGGTAACATTTCATTTTCCATTTAAAAATCTGCTAATACTTTCACTTAATGGATAGACTAGTTTGTAAAAGCAATGTCCGTCACATTCTTTGTGGATTAGAGCAGTTAAGAATATCGTATTGTCAAAAATAAAAATAAACTTTCAAACTGGGGTCTTGACATTGATTTTGTTTATTTAGGTGGATGAAAGAGCTGTGCTGAAGCACTTCGACTGGCCAGAGCAGAAGGCGGATGCTCTGCGTGAAGCGGCATTCGGGTATTGTGATCTCAAGAAGCTTGAATCCGAGGCCTCGTCGTTCCCTGATCATTCTCGCCAGCCCTGCGGTCCAACCCTCAAGAAGATGCAGGCTTTGCTGGAAAAGTAAGTAGATTTCTTCATCTTTTGGTATTGTCCTTCCAAATTGTAGCCATTTTTAGTGTAGAGTTCTTACATGATTGGTGTAATTTGAACAGATTGGAGCATGGTGTTTACAATCTCTCGCGGATGAGGGATTCCGCCACTAAAAGATACAAAGTTTTCCAAATTCCTACAAATTGGATGCTCGATTCTGAATTTGTAAGCCAGGTAATTCCTTGTTCCAATCTTTCATGCTTGCAATTGCAATGTATGCCAATTTTATGAGAACTTACATGCAACGAGATGACACGAGAGCTATATCCCAAGCTAATTACACATTATCACGGGAGAAAATTAAAATACATAATGATGCATAATTGACTTGAGATACGAATCCCGCCTGGTGGAAGTTTCTCTCTAGTCTCGTCTACACTCAATCACCCACAAGGTCATCCTTTATTATTGGCTATGGATTTTAGGTGGTGACTCACTTTCGTACTTGTAGATCTTGGAGATAATTGACTAATTGAGAAATCTTTTGACACGGTCTCCAAGGCAATCTAAGCTTAGGAGTTAGGGCTTAGGGGTCACAAGATGGATGAAATTAAAGTAATACCTAGATTTTTCCACATTTTATATTCCCACGCCTGCATGCATGCGCACATGTGAACTCCCCACAATATGTTTGTCTTCTTCACTTTTTATTTCGGAGTGTTTTGGTAGGAGTAAAGAAGCAAGTAATAAGATTCTCCACTCTTTGACTTTATAGGAGAAAACAAGCAAATTAATTAATTAATAAAATTTCCAGATTTTCAACATTATTATATGTTTTTGTCTCGAGACTGCCCCTCAATGTGCTTGGATCCTCACCATTGAATAGAATCGCTTGGATTGGATTTTTTGAGGAGGGAAATGATTTCTGTACGCCACTTCTCCTTTTGCATACTCCTGTTAATTTTTGTTCCTTGATTCTCTTCTGATTTTATTCAATCCAAAAGCTCGAAATAGATGCGTAGAAGGAGAAAGCGCGGGTGCAAAAATCATTTCCCTTCCGAGAATACGCCACTTAAGCAGAAAAATGAATACAAACATATGGGGATGCATTATTATTGAATGTTTCCAGAAGCTGATATAGGAACTGAATTATTGTTTGATTGCATTGCAACCCGAAAAATGAAAGTGATTTATAGTACCAGCGAATGTTTGTTAGTTTTGTTATTGTACTGACAATGGTTGTACATGACCACAGATCAAGTTGGCATCTGTAAAATTGGCAATGAAGTACATGAAGAGAGTCTCTGCCGAGCTTGAAATAGTTGGTGGTGGTCCCGAAGAAGAAGAGCTGATAGTGCAAGGCGTTCGGTTTGCCTTCCGCGTACATCAGGTAACTAAAAAAACACTCACTCCAACAGCATTGATCCTTTTACCGTGTTCGGTAATTTCACATTCTTACAAGCAGTGACATTATGATTATGATTAATCGCTGCAGTTTGCTGGAGGATTCGATGCAGAAACGATGAGAGCGTTCCAGGTGTTGAGAGATAAAGTGAGATCGTGCCATGTACAATGCCAGAACCAGCAGCAGCAGCAGAAAATCGTATGCAGGTCTACGCCGTGCTAAATCTGTAGCAAGCTCAGCTTCAGAAATTGGTCTGAGAGTTTTTGTTGTAAAGATAGAACTTCTATATGGTATTATTATTGCATTTATATATCTATTTTATATTATTTTTATTACTCATCACCTGCTCGGCTAGATTGGGTATCGGTTTAATGTTCCAGAAGTTCACTAACATGTATAATAGCTTGTAATACAAGGTAGTAATGCTACAACTTCGTGATCCTCTCATTCAAGATCAACTTTATTCTTTTCATTTCAATAGTTTGCCATCTTCTCATATTAACTCATTACAGTTCGATTTGGTTCGGTTTTTGACTGTTCGATTATTTCTTTCGTCAAACCAAATCAAACTGGATACTATCGGTGGGTGGTTTAAGTATGTGTCTAGAAAAACTTAACCCGGCCTGGTGTATAGGTATGTGCCGTGTTTAGGTTTGGACAAGTTGACTAGAGTAGTGTATTTTCCTATACCGATGTTCGAACTCCGAAAGCCTTCCCCATTTTATTCACTTCTGTCTCAAATCACATAGCTTCCATGAGAACCTGCACTTCAAAACCACCAAAGCAAAACCCATATTCCCCAGAGACCCCAATGACCAAACCAACCCTTCCCAAACCCTCAAATCCCTCTCACCCTTCACCCCATCACCAACACAAATACGACGTCATTTCACGCCAGTCCCAGCCACGCCCATTACCTCAAGAAGTCGCCTCCAGCGCGGAGCAAGAGCGCCACTTCCACTCCCAGTCGATTTTTCGGCGACCCTTCGCCAGCCAAGCACATCAAGGTCGTGCTCGGCATTGGCTTCGCGGTGATATCGGAGGACGCTGAGAACGAAGATGGGGTTGAGCACGTAATTAGCGAGACACCTTATTAGCCGAATCGAACACCAATTTCCCTCTTCGGGCCAGAATCGTCCTCCTGTTTAATTTTTATTTTTTTATTTTGTTATTATAGATTCTATATTTTTAAATAATCTTAAAAAAAAAGTTATATTCAATATGCCACGTGTCAACACATTATTGGACTTGTAGGGCTCACAAGTGTGCTACATCAGCGTACAAAGTACAAACATAATAATTGATAGAATTATAACGAAATAACTATATTGATTTGCAATATAGAAAGTCATGAACCACATTTATCGATTTTGAAACTTATGAACAAAAATAAAAAATTGGACCAATGTCAAGGACCTCTTGTGATTAAAACCTTAGAAAAAACTCTAAATAATTTTATAATTAAATATATAATTAAATAAAAATAAAAAAGGCCCGGCTCTTGCCCGTTGAGAGGCGGTGCTAATCATGTCGGGGCAACAAAACTTAATTTTTTCTGGGCTGAAAAAATGACGGCCTGCTTCTTCCTAAATCCGCCACTCTCTTCTTCTTCTTCATCTGCTGCGTTTACTTCTCACACTAACAGAAACTACCAATCCCCAGCTTCCTTCCCTCCACTGCTCACTCTAATCCCAACCCAATTCTCCCCTCTTCGAATCCCTCGATTCTCTCGCCAAATCAGAGCCGCATCAGCCGCCATGGAAGCCACCCAGCAGGGAGAGGCCACCGCCTCACCGCCGCCCATGAAGCTCTTGTTCGTCGAGATGGGCGTCGGCTACGACCAACACGGGTCAGCTTCCTTTTGCCCATTTGACTTCTCTCCTCGCTCTCTGTCTCGTTTGATGATTGCCCATTTGACAGTTTCATGCGCTCAAGTATCAAAATTTTGAGCTTTCTTTAGTTTGGTAATTTTGAAGTGTCAAAATTTCGAGCTTTCTTTAGTTTGGAAATATTTGGAGCTTTCTTTGGTTTGGTAAATTTGAAGTATAAAAAATTTGATCGTTTTGTTAAAGAAAGTGGTTTGGTGATTCGGAAGTTTGATGAAATCGTGTGGTGTGACAGGCAGGACGTTACGTCTGCGGCAATGCGGGCTTGCAGAGATGCCATCACGTCCAATTCAATCCCCGCGTTCCGAAGAGGTTCTATGATGTGTTTCAAAACAAAATTGTTGGCATACTCGCTTGTGAATTTCGGTTATCATATGCGTTTGTTGTTGAGTTTCGGTTTTGATAAATTGGAATTGGTGTGATAGGAATCCTAATGTGATGATGTGCTTGATTACACTATCTTGTATTGGATGATTGCAGCCGCATTCGAAGGATTGTTATGGAGTTTGTTTCATTGGTAGTCATGAAGTTTAATTGCTGCAGGGTCCATACCTGGTGTTACATTTGAGCAGATGAAGCTAGAGATTAAGCTGGGAGTGCCTCGTTTACTCCAACCGTCGCTGGATGTCGAGAGGGTCAAATCAGTCTTTCCATAGTGAGTATCTGCACTTTTTGAATCTGAATGCATGATTTTTTTATTGCCTGAAACATATCAAATTCAACTTAACCAAGTTGTTCTACTAAATTTGTGCACTCTGAAGTTTGAGTGATAGCTTTCATGGGTAACCAAAGAGCATGATATATTTCGTTTGTTGAATCAATCTATGTTACCTGTCTTTACAATTGGGCCTGTTTGTGCAATCTAATGGCGGAATCTCTTAGTGGCTATAACTATAATCATATTGCATTAAGACCTTTGCTGGTACTAATCCCCGTTCGATAGGAATTATATGAGAAGCTTTTGAGTCTATCTGAATACTTTCTAGCGGGATTATTCCCCTGCAATGGAGGAAAGATTCTCCATGTTATCCAACTTCTGTTTCCAATTTGTATTGAGCTTAGCTTACGTACCGTAGATTAAGGGATATATCCCACTATTTGCTTGTTGATTGTAATCTTGACTTGGTCTAGTCAAGGCATGTACATTGCTGCTTAAGTAAAAATCTTGAATTCGCAGTAACTAGTAAGTGACTTAAGTATTCGCTGAGCTTGAAAACCAATTTTTTGGGTTTATCCACTCCGTAGATTTTCAAATCTCATCTTATACAGTGTAATGCAATCACATTGAAACCACAGTCCACAAGTTCTAATCTGACATTACTTTTGCCGTGTATCCGGCTTAAAACTTGATTGCAGTGGAGAAATTGTGAAAGTTGAAGTTGTGGATGGTGGACTGATATGCTCAAGTGGAGTGCTGGTGGAAGAAATGGGAGATAAGACTGACGACTGTTACATAGTGAACGCAGCAGTTTACATTGGTTACTAGCTTCTCCTTTCCTCCAATCTCCCACCACAGTTTTTTTAAGGTTTGTTTTTCAATTTCACTGTTCTTTTCCCACAATAAGATGCATATAATTTATTTTTCTTTTTACTCTTCTACTGTCTTGCCTCCACTTTGTTTTTGTTTATTCGATAGTGGAACTTTACGTTAGAATTGCCTTTCAAATGATTTATCTTTTTGAAGTGGACTTGCCTAAGTTCAGTATCTTGTACAGATACAGAACCCTTATGTATGGCAGGTGCTTCGGTGCTCTCCAGTGAGAAGAACAACTGTGCCCATCAACATATCTTTGATTTTTTCTGTATTGAGCTGTCTTCTTATCATCTTTTGTGGCTGATGATTATTTGGTGAATGCCCGAGTGCTTGATCTTTTATACTTATTAATGACTGGAAAACAAGATATGTACCGACGATTGCTTCCAACATAATCCTAAGTTTCGATTCATATTTGCTTGTCATCCTATTTTATATCATTATTTGAAGCATCTTCAAACATTCAAGAGCTGAAAAAAAAAATATTTGAGCACAATGCTGGAGAATTCCACATGTACATTTCTTCCATTAGATCACTGAGCAAATGAACAAAGAAGTTCAAACTAGTCAATAACTTTAACTTACTCTAGGACTTAGCTACTTTTGCTTTCTGTAACCACACTTACACATTTGGATTCCAATCTGTTCTCTGTCTATCTACGAACTCGAAACCCTTCTTCTGGTTATCAATTTACAACTGATTTTGCCACCTTATTGTCGTTTACCAATCGATTTGTATCTGAAAGAAAGGAAACTAGAGGAAAATGATTTCCGCACTGCCTTTTTCTCCCTCTGCACTCCTCTGTTTCTCTAGCCGTTGGATTGAATAAATCAAAGGAGAATCAATGGACAACAACAAAGAGAGGGCTGCAGAAGGAGAAAATGTGAGCGCGGGAATCATTTCCCGAACTAAAAATGGTTGCTCAGTGTTGACCTTCACAATTCACATGATGAGAGCTGCATATAGGAGTTGGTTCCAGGTATCAGGCAGCCCAGGCAGGCACCAATGGCTGCAGTCGTTGCCCGAATGGTCGCCACTATAAGTCGAGGGATGAGCATCCTTTCTCAGCTGCGAGAGCGTAGTAATGTCGAGCAAGTAAACCGGGGTCTTGATCGTGCTTAGCACCTTGTAGACAACCGCAGCAGATGGAGGTGCCCCTGCTGGGTAGGTTGATCCCGATAGCGGTCCATATTCTCCTAAGCAATTCTTCTTCGGAGAATTCCATTCTTGTCCCCTGGTAATTCAATACAGTAACGACATTGTTAATTACGATTAAATCACATAATCACTGTTAATTATCTGCTAGTTTGAGTTTTTACTTACTGATAGTGTGTTGGAGAAATGCCCTGGAAGAAGACTTTGGTTCTTGAAGTATCAACATTTGAGTCAACCCATTTAGCCCATGTGGAAAGCCCCTTGTAAAATGCTGTCAAACGATCCATGTCTTCGTACAGTTTTGTCCCATCCCGAAAATAATCAAATCTGCATAATACAAGCCATAAGATCAAATACAACATCTCGGAAAAATAAAAGTTATGCTAATCTTAGTTGCTCGTCCGCCAGGAGCTGTGAGCTGTTGATGCATTGTTGAACCGACTTGCAATGTATAAAAGGCTCACATTCATTCACTATGCATTTTGGGACTTATAGTGCATAAGCGGCTCACATCCATCCACGATGCATAGCTCGCTTGAGCAAGTATTGTGAGCCGTTAATGCTTTGTGGGACTCAGAATGCATAAACAATACACATTCGTCCACAATACATTGCCCACTTGCTCAGGTGCAATGAGCTGTTATTGAATTGTGGGAAAATCAATGACTAACCGTCACTCAAAATTCATCAATGACTAGCAGTCACCCAAAATTCACTCTTCGATTCCCACGATGCATAAACGACTCGCAGTTATTCAGAATTTACCAATGACTAATAGTCACTCGCGTGGGCAACTAAAAAAAAGGTTAATGGGCTGAAACGTACGGCTGAGAATTGCCGGTGTGGGTCCACCAATGCCAAGAGTTGAAGATCAGGACGTCCATCCCTTTCCATGCATTTCCGGCGTTGATGGAGTTTAGGTTTAGCACACGGCCAACTTTTTCTCTGACTATATCTACAAGGTATGGTGTCCGGAACATAAACAAAGTCACTCCATAGTCCTGCACATAATAACACAATTGTAAGTGGGATTGGAATTAAAATTAGTATGCATGTGGGACTTTCTAGTAATAAAATCATTCATTTAATTAATTAAAACACATAAAGGTGGTAATAATACTACAAGAAGCTACCCACATGCATGCTTTAATTAAATTTTAATAATTTTCACAATGCATATTGTTTCAACAGGGAACAATTATAAATTGAATTATTGAAACCCCATTGCATTGACCAAAAAAAAAAAACACATTGCAGAAAGATCATCTAAGGATGCGGCCCATTACAGGTTGGCTGGTTGCTCATCACAGCCTGTAAACCTTCATGGTTTTTAAAGATCTACGTGGAAACTAAATAATAAGGGTATGAAACTTGAAGAGCTCATATAATTTCTTTTTTTTTTGGTGAGGGAAGCCTCCCCTTTCTGACTTTCACTTCTTTGTCGAGTGTCTAGTGAGTTATCTAATTCAAACAAAATGTGCCTTACCTGAAGTTTTATCCGATTGCATTTTCTAGTTAACTTCTATGGTTTTCTGAAGAGAAATTGATTGTACGAAAACCACTTTCTTTATTTTTCTTGACCTAGTCATAGACTCATAAACCAAAGGGAAAAAAATATATATATAAAGTTTATAACTTAGAGGACAATAAAGAGGGGAAAGAAAAAAGAAGGACAAAGTTTGTCTTTTAACTTTTTTTTCTCTTCCCCACCCAACCAACCCCAAGAACCTCCTACTAACCCATATGATTTTTCACTCAATGATGGCTACATGATTTTACATTAATTAGACTGTAAGTTTGGCATAAATTAACAGAGCAGCTGATCTGCTTTCCCACAATAAACCAAACAAATTTATTATAACGAAATGTCACTATAAAGTTATTTTACATCAATTACGCACTGTTAATGTTTAAATTTTTCACACGACAATAAGTGATTAACTCGTGAATGTCCAAGTGTCATCCCAAGTCCTTCTACAATTAAAGAACTAAATCTGACAGAAAATAAATGAATAAAACAGTGGAAAACAGTAGAGTATGGAGAACTAACCTTTCCAAAACATTATAAAATCGAAAAAAAGAGCAGAAAATGTTGGAAAAAGAGAGAAAAGGTGCAAGATAAAAATATTATAATAATTGTAAATAAAATAATTACAAAGAGACAAACATGAGAGAGGGAGAGAGAAAAAAAAGTGTCTGAAAAATCTCTCACCTCAAAGTTCACAGAATTGCCTTTTTTGAAGGTGGTCTTGGCATTTGGCACCGACGCATGTATCATACAAGACAACGATTCCCACATGTTTAGACTCAGTGAGTCGCCCACAAACATTATCTTTTTTCCCCTCCACCTCCTCAGAAAATCCTCCCCATCAAACCTGTTTCAATAATAATAATTAAACAACAAATATTATTCTTTGAGCCAGGTTGTTAACGTTAATCTACTAATAATTATTCAAAAAATACAATCCGTGAATTGGTGGTGGCACGCGTACGCAATCAGTTAAGGACTCAAGACTGTTGTCTGCCAGATTAGCGGGCCGGAGATAGGGAAGCAATCTAATATAAATAAAAATGATTTGAACTTGAGACACGGGTTTAGGGAATTGTTGTTCGCTAGCACTCAAAAAATGTCATCATGCACATCTCTCCTTTTATCTATTTCAGTATAAAGGAGGAGCATTGTAATACAACGATATTGAAGCGCTAATGACAGTTCCCGATTGTCTTTGAGCGATAATTTAACGAAAATGATGTCAAACAGGCGTCATGAATAGAAAATTTCTGATACATGACTAAACGTAGCATTTATATGTACCTGGGCAAGTCACAGGAGTCAGGCTTCCAGGCATACTTGAGGAACTGCTTATCAGGTCTGCCATACTTGATGCAATCAAACTCAGGATCTATGAAGGGACAGGTGGCAGAATCATAGACAGGGTAAGAAGCATCAAAAACCCAATTGCCTTGGAACAAATTGCAGCCGCTCACTTGCTTCCTGTGGACTCTCAAGCTGCTGCCATGGCTGTGTCCTGCTGCTACTGCTTCATCTGAGACGAAGACCAGAACTTGAAGAGCTACAAGGCACAGCAGAGCTTGGAGCTTAAAACCCATTTGGGATTTTGATAGAAAAATGAAATGTGGGGTGTGGGGTTTTATAGTAAAGTTTTTTAATTTTAGGAAGGAGAGGTTTGGCTTCGGCGGTTCACATGGCTAGAGTTAGAGCCAGAGGATACCAAATATTGAAAATGATTGACATTGTTTTATGCAAAAGTGTTTTAGTGTAATTGTAGAGCGGATTAAGTCACACAATGTGTCAGTCATAATTGAATTTCGAACTTAACTCAAATGTTATACGTCATCACAAGTATTACACATAATCAAAAATATTATACATCATCGCCATCTATGTAAATCAAACTGAGACTTCACTAAAGAAAAATACTACTAAATTGTAATATTAATTATCATGAAATTGATTAATCAAATATTTTTGTTTTATTTTAATTGGTCATAGATGAGTTGGGAAAAGTGTTTTTGGAAGGATTCGGAAATAGTGGGAATTTGGAGGGTGGAATGGGTTGGAGGAATTGGGAGAGTACCTTAATGCGGAAATTGTTAGAAAAAGAAAAGTTTCTTTTTAACATTCGATTGGTGATTGGTCTGCATGGTCACGGGCATAAAAACCTGTCTTGTGTCACAGCGTGCTGTGCGTACTCTCAAGACTGCAAATTTGGCCATCACATGGTTAAATCATGTGTTGCTCTATTAAAAATTTCATAATTTTTTTGTCAATTTGCATGCATGTTAAGGGATTCTCGTACAATCGAATGTATATTTTCATATAAGTACGTCTCATATTACGTGACGAGTGATATTAACAAAATAATGTGCACTTGATTATATTGTGAATTTATTCCCGTTAGAGTATACTTTCTTTTATTTTCGATTATACAATAAGATTGTTTTAAAAAAAAACTATACAATATAGATTATGTTAATTTTAAGAATGTGAATTGATTGGAAGTAGTTGGCGTTTATTGATGAGGGCAAAATCAAATGATAGGGAAGAAATAAAGGGATTAATCAAATTAACCATGCAATAGTATAAAAAGGCATGATGAGCAAGATAATTGGTGATTGAAATAACTGAGGATACTTAACAAATAACATGTTAATAATTACTATCAATCAGTTCACACACCATGCATGTGCAACTAAAAGTCTGTTTTTATATTTTATTAAGATTTATGTGAGAAGCTAAAGTAATTGCGTAGAAAAGAGCGTGGGAAGAGAAATGTGAATTTTTATTATTATTTTATTTTATTTTTTGGATAAAAATTAATTTATTTTCTTTCGATCAAATATAAGTAAGGGCATAATTGAAAGATTATTGAAAAGTATAAAAATCCCTCTTATAGATGAAACAAAATGATAGGACCTTTTACCTTTGGTTATTTTGGATCATTGGTAACAAACAGAATCCCATTTAATTGAAAGAAATCAAATTTAGGGCAAGTTAAATTTCTGATGCCGCATAATATGGATTTATCTAGGCTTAAGATTGTAACCCTTGTGGTTCATATGTTAGTGAGATAATTGTGTGCTTATAGAATATATTCTTTCATGCAAAAAAGAAAAACCAAACCTAAAAGGAGCCCACTTCTATACCTCGATATGCAACAAATCAGACACCAAATATGGATTTATCTAGGCTTAAGATTGTAACCTTTGTGGTTCATATATTAGTGAGATAATTGTGTGCTTATAGAATATATTCTTTCATGCAAAAAGAAAAACCAAACCTAAAAGGAGCCCTCTTCTATACTCGATATGTAACAAATCAGACATCAAAGACAATTTATGTCATCTTCAGTTATGGAGGGTTGTACGTAGCATTTAACGATGTTTTAATTTTTTAAAACTTAATATTTAAAGAATATTGTAGGGGTAAATCTTAAATCTTACATTTGACTTGGAATGCACGTGTTGACGCCTGCCGAAGAGCTTGAGGGCTTACTATATGTACTCAGGTCTTGACTAAATTTAGCCTTAATTATTTTTAGCAAATTATTTTTGGTCCTTGATTGGAGACGAATTTTATATAAACTTAAATTAAAAGTGGTTTTTAACCCTTGACTGGAGATGGCCATAGAATCTCATCAGCACGAGAAATATTCAAAATTGAAACACCCAAAGAGAGTGAAACAAAAGGGTGGGTTCCACAGGTCATTGCCCTTAGCATTAGGTAAACCAATTCACTCTAGTGGCTTTGATTTATCTGTTTTGGACTTTTCATAAAATTTTGTCCTCAAGCCCCATAGATAGAAAACTAAGTTAAAGAATATCAGGTAGCTTTTGGTAGTCAGGCCCACAACAACACTTCGGCTCTGAGTTTCTGGCCCAGATTTCAAAACATTCTGTTCTAAAAAAGGTTTGGGCTAGCAGCTAGCCCCATTTCTCAAGTTGGGCCCACCTTAGGTTGGTCCCATGACCCCAACTGAACTTCTCATGCAATGACATGCAGTAGGTAAATAGTCCATTTTGGAATCTGTTTTAGAAGGTGCTTGCAAAAGCTCTCTCTAAAACTAAAACCCTCCATTAAGAGTGCTTCAAAAGCTAAAATTCTTCATCTATGGAATCTCATTAATCAAATAAACAACCACTAAATTCTTCATCTAGAGGGATTTTCTCCGTGTCTATATGTTATAGTTTTTTAATCGTATATCACTTTGCGTTTTATCTTATAACTTAACTCGAGTGATTTCTTTCTGTCATGGATGACAACTTTGACTTGTTTTAAGTTGATCTTCATTTTTAAATGATGCGATGATGACAGACTTGGGCATGGTGATGTCTTGGTCCTTCCAACAATCATTAACATTATCCTGAGTAAGTGATGAACAGCACTAACCAATAAAAAATGGGAGAAAAGAAATGGCACTCTCATACAACTACAAGTAGTGGATCAGAATTGGTTGCCATTGGAAGCTGAAAGAGTTCTATGTGGTGGATTCATAGCTTGAGAAAGTTGAAGATGAAATGACACAAAAGGTTATAGTATGATTAGGAAAAAGATTTTTCTAAACCTTCATGGGTCATTAGTCTTCTAGTACCTTCAAGCACACTCTACAATTCGCTTATTTAATGGTGAAAACGGTTATAGGTGGGGGCTTTGTGTCTCTCAGCTTTGATTTGTTTGTGTCTTAACCAAGAAATTTCAAATGCTCATCTCAAAATGGTAAACCCCTCAACCAACTTGGCAAAGTAATGTTCATAAAGAGTTTAGAGAGTCAGATTATTGTGCGGATTTAGAGAGTAAAACTATTATGGTAAATCAATAACTAAGCCTCGACTCGCTTAAGCCTTTATCATCCTTACCAACGAAAAAAAAAAAAAACTAATGTAAGAGTTGTTGACACCTAAAGCTTTTGTTTGAAAATTCGAAAAGTGGTCATTTCTCCTACTATTTTCTAACATTAGGATTGAATACATTAAATAAAAACAAAGGAACATAAATAAGATGAGAAATACAGAAGAAAAAACTAAGAGTGTGAGAATCACTACCTTAAAGTTTATGTTGCAATTTGAGCTCATTTTAACACAATAAAAAAAAAACATTACAGATGTAAATAAGTCTCACTCGATTAAATTTGCTTTTGAATTAGGGGACTGGCTACAGTGCTCGCAAGCATTGAATGCTCACACCAATCTCACCCTCCTTTCCCCCCTCTCTCCTCTCTCCTCTCTCATTTTAATGGTGAGATCAGTGTAAGCATTCAATGCTTGCGAGCATTGTAGTCTACTCCTTGAATTAGTAGAGTACAAGACACATGGACTTTGTAGAATTGACTGAGAGAGAGAACAAAACAATCATAATGGATTTGTACAGTTGGCTTGCACAACTTGTTTTAGGGACCCCTATTACTAGCAGCCTTTCATGACTAAGGTGTTGCTTGCAAAGTTTCCTACTTTTGCATGATTAACAATTTAACACATTCTTTTGTCTATTAAATGTGGACGAGAATCATTAATTAGACAAGTTGATCCAAGATCCTATATGCTGTTTTGAATGGTTTCATTATCCAGAGATATATGAACAAAATACATACATAAAACTAACCATTTTTTAGACCATCATATATACATTATAATATAATACGAGTGTTTTGATAAAACATCATGTGACAATGTTACGATCACACTTACTCTTGTGGCCTGAAGACTACTATACAGAGAGGATGAAACTGTGCCCAACGTAGAAGGTGGTTTTGGGTTGGCAACAAGTTGGTGATCAAATGGAGTCCCACATGATTTCCTTTTCATATAAATTGCTTTTGCCCATTCCACATGTGGAATTTGGAGCCTGCATTTGCATGGTTTCCACTTCAAGTAGTGGAAGGTATTGGGAGACCTCTATAGTAGCTAGAGGGTTTGTCTCAGTTGGAAGGAATACTGGATGCCCACATTGCACAAAATTTGCAAACCACAACCACTATTTTTGCATCAGAAAATGGAATATTAACGTTGACCTCTCTCTGAGCCTCTTAACCTAAAGCAAATAATTGAGTACCAAATATCACATGCTTATGCACCCTAATCAAGTAATTAGGTAAAATATATAGCTCATCTATGTTGTCCTCAAGCAAGAAAGGTCTCCTGGATCCTTAAGCCTTATCCACATTTGTTAGTTTAGTAGTTAGTACCTACTGATTCTGTTGTCACATCCAACTCTTTTTGGAGATGTTGGGATCCATATATGATATAACTTGGGAAGTGATTAATCTTTACATTTTCGTTTTCTCTTTTGGCACTCTTTTTTTTGTTTATGTATCTTAATTAGTATGTTGATTTGTTGCAAACTCGTAACTTTACTGCATCCTTCAACTAATTAGTTTATAGGGAATATGGAGAAATAGATGTGATTACAAACTTGTAATCAAACGTAAAATCGGAGGCCAACAAGCTCATAATAAAGGGGCAATAAATCATGGTTCATATATTGTTTAGTGTCCTCCGATTTATATAAATTTCTCACTTTGTACTATGATTTAGTGATATATTTTTTCACTTGTAAGTGAGAAATTTTAAGTTCGAGTTCCGTGAATAATGAATTCAATATTATTTTATTTTTCACCTTTTAATGTAAATATTGTTGTTTAAAAATAATAATAATAAGTTACAATCATCTCCTACCTGCTTTAACCCATTTTTGTAAGCCTAACCCAAAAACTTGCTTTAACCCATTTTTATAGGCCTAACCCAAAAACTTGCGAGGGTTCTTTGAGTTTCTAAGCCCAAAAAGCCAATCCGAGAAATACAAAAGACAGAAAAGAGAAGGAAAAAATAAAGATGGAGATGCAGGGGATCGAACCCTGTACCTCCCGCATGCAAAGCGGGCGCTCTACCATTTGAGCTACATCCCCAATTGATTATACGATGGCAAAAAATGGTATAAGACCAATGTTAAACTCGGTAGGCCAGTTAATTAATCTTAATGGGCCGGTCCAGCCCATTGCGTTCTGGATAACCGGTCGGACTCGAAAGGGTCCAAAGCAATTCTACGGACACTGGATCGGATAAGGCGAAGGCACAAAAACCTCATCTTCTTCTTCCTCTTCGGGGATAACAAAACACAGAGAAAGAAAGAAGAAAGCAGAACAAACAACTGAAGACGAAAGAAGAAGAAGGCAAAAGGAATAATGGCTTCAATTTCAGCAATGGCATGGTCGCCGTGCCTTTCCAGTCGAGCCTCCACACCCTGCGCTTCTCTCACATTCCTCACCGGCTCAACTGCAAGGAAGAGCTCCGTGTCTCTCAGCGGTGGCGCCGCCGCGCGTTCCCCGTTGCTTCACTGCTCCTTCATATCTTCCTCCTCTATCGCTTCCACTTCGGCCTTCTCAGGTAATTTACCTTCAATTTTATTACTGTTACTCTGGATAAAAATGGATGCTTGAAGTATTATTATTGTTTTTTGGGTGATTTTGGGAAATGGGTGTTCTTTTTTCCAAAGATGGTGAATTTATGCATTTTCATTGAAATTTGTCTCTAGGTTGAAATGTAGGATTTTTGTGGCTTAAATTTTGGTGGGTTTTGTTTTTGTTGAATCTTTTGGGTTGAATTTGATAAGCTAATAGGTTATACCATTGTTTACTTGAATTCTGTTCATTTTTTTTGTTTGGTTAGGTACCCTAGCTTCATGAAAAGTAAATTTCTTGCTTACGATTTGCGTAGTTTTAGCAACGTAAGTACTTCGATTGCCAATCAGAAGATGCCTTACAGCATAGTGAATTAGTTATAGATTTGGTTAGAGACTTGATAGGTGTTGTTTTGATGAATGTGTGAGTTCTTTGTTGGTCACCGGATACTAATACTTCCGCGAAAATGAAACAAGCTGGCGCCTTTATTTGGTTTCTGAAAATTAAGCTGAAGAGCTCGTTAAAGGATATTTCTTCAGGCCTTGAATTGATTAGAGCCTGATTTTTGATTTGAAGGTTTATCTTTGGGTTTGGATTTGAGCTCTAGTGTTGGGGTTGGAAGAAGAAGAGGCTCTGGCTTAGTGGTGAGGGCCGGGAAGGCTGCCCTGTGTCTGACCAAGAGAAGTAGGTCCAGGAAATCCTTGGCTCGAACTCATGGCTTCCGTAGACGCATGAGAACCACCGGTGGGAGAGCAATGATGAAGCGCCGACGTGCTAAGGGGCGGAAGGTCCTCTGCACGAAGAGCAATCCCAGTAGTGGAAAACGTGCCTGATTGTGTCTTTTTCATATTCAATTTATTAGGTAAGTGCAATGGCATGTAATTTAATGATGTCTAATAGCCTATTCTTGAGAACAATGGCAGAATTTCAAACTTATTTCTCATGATACCTTCTCTATTGTTTCATTTGGAAAGGCTAATTTTTTTGTTTTTTTGTAATCAGAACCCATTTTGCATATCCATTTTGTTCTGTTAGCTGTTGTAAGAACTCATTTTCGGTTATCCATCTCATTAAATTTATCAATGCCAACATGGAATGTATAGATTATCGTGTTTTCAGTAATCTTTTATAGTATCTCGAAAGTTTATTGAATAGTATAGATTAGCTACTACAAGAAATTTTCTTGGCTATACGTGAAGCCTGGTAGTTTTGGGTTCTTCTGTAGGTATAGGTGAAGTCGAGATGATCTCATAACCCTTTGATTGTATCTATAGTTTAGACAGTTTGATGAGAAGAATCCATAGCACGCCCACAAAGATGTTCGAATGACTTAACCATAGATGAATCAAGGGTTGCCTATTGATCACATGACTACAAGTCCTTTGTCTATTTGCTGGAGTCTTTGCCCTTTGGCCTTTAATTGCCATGAATGGTGCTGATGACTACAAGTTTTCCAGCCTGCAGTCCTCAACTCCGTACCGTGTTCATAAGGAATTGCGGGCAGTTGGCCAAATTTGAACGTAAAAATTCCAGTCTTTGATGTTAATTTTTGAAAATTCAAGTTAACAATGGTAAGTCGATGCAGTTGCCCTCCAACTCAGCGTTGCGTGACTAGCAGTCAAAGTGTTCTTGAAGTAATTAAGTGTCCTTTTCAAAACTAATTCTCTTGAGGTTGCAAATCTTATACATTAATTTTATGATTAAATTAACTTTGCGATTCACTAGAACATGTGAAGTAGGAGAACACAACTATATTATTATCATGTGATTATAATTAATAATCCTTCGATATATCAAACACAAAATACAGTTACTTTTTATCAACGAACCTCGTCCAGTATTGAGAAGAAAAATATGTCTAGACACAAAATTTTAAACTCTATAGGTGAATCCGAGAAGATCAATCTACAGTCGGATAGGAAGCCATTGTAGCAAGGCCACAAAGACCTTCTGGAGGACCAGCATTTCTCAGAATTCTCATGTAGCCATTCTCACCCCAGCTCTCACCCCATTGATTCTTGAGTATCCAGTACTTGGTGCCATCTATAGTATTCCCGTAGCCAACGATCGTGACACCGTGGTTTGGGACTGTCCCGCAACCTTCTACAGCTGTGAAGACCCCGCTTTTGTAAAACCTAAACTCCGGCCAGGTGACATGAATGCCAATTGAAACTGGTTGCATGGCCACGGCCTTGATTAGATCGCTTTCGCTGTTGCGAGGCACTATTTCGTAACCAGTTATACCGGCACTGGCAGCGTGCCAATTTGAGTTATTAGTGTCACATCTTCCCTCAGTAGCCTGGTATGGGTAATTGGCTTCGCTTGCGATTCCTCGGTTTTGCAATATGTATTCAAAGGCAGTCACCATATTACCACCCTGGCAGCCCTTGTTTCCATAAACTCCGGAACAGTCCACAAGTTGTTGCTCGGATAGTGATCTCAAGTGACCTGTTCTGATCTGGACAATCCCTTCCAAAGCTGCCACTGCAGAGAATGCCCAGCAACTGCCTACAATATACATGAATGTCAATACATACTACAGAACCGAGGAATCGTTATGCGTTCAAAAAATAATTCTACAGTACTTGATACATTGTTAATATCTGATATGGTCTCAAATATCGGTAAAATATGGACCAAATATCGACAGTATGCTAGTTTAGGGAAGAATAAAAACATTAAGATAGTATACAAAATAAAGTATTTAAAGTTCATCTCTTACCACAGGGTCCTTGACTCTTTACGGGGGTGACAGCTCCATGCATCCTCCAGTCGACGCTAAGGGGAGCATCAGGACGGCTTAAGCTCTCGTACCCAAAAGATACATCTGCGGTGGATGAGGACGGTTCAGTGGGCTTTATGTATCCAGTACGTTGTTGGATAAATTCTTCGTGGCTTAAATCAGCAAATTCATTGATTCCTAACTTGTAAGTGTTGTTCCCATTACGGTTGAATTTCTCCACATACTCGATGTTGTTCTTGAATATGGCGAAACGCCTTTCCTTTTCTTCACTGTCCGGATAAACACGTCCATACTTTGCCATCCACAGATCATATTTTGCAGCAACAGAATCTTCGTACAATGTTCGCGATAAGGCTTGAGATGCCAAAGTCCCCAAGACGATGAGTGTCGCAATAATCACAAGGTTTTTCTCAAACGCCATTGTTCACAAAGTACCGAGTGAAACTGAGGACTCTGTGATGACAACGAATGGGTTTTGATTCTAACTTCTAAGTAGTGATTGACAGGATATAGATGCGAAGAATGAAAGCATACCATCTAGGGTTTATATAGAAGCATGATTGTACCGAAAATTGGAAAGGGAGAAATATTTTTGGAAGGTATAGATTAATCATTACTTGATTTTTTTTTGTCAAACGATTAATCATTACTTGATTTGGTGTTCCATAAAAACTTAGTTGATTTGGGGTTGATTTTATTATGAGTACAAGTAATCTGCAGGCGGATTTTATAATTACTTGTGTTGTAGGCTATCTTTTTCATTTATTTCCTATCTAGTATTTGCTCTTTTGTTAGAACAGAAATTTCCTATATTACAACTTAAATTTCCAGGCAGGTTCGAACAAGTTGATGACCAGGGTTACGATCATTCCGGCCCGATCCCAGAACTTGATTCCTTCGTTCTTTTCTTTGTGGAAAATTAACACAAGCATAAAAAAATATATATAGTCGAATTAGCTAAGTGAGTAATATTTGACCAAAAAAAAACAGGTAAGTGAGTAAGATATGAGTCGATTTCATTGTCCTTTCCATTTCTAGTAGTTTTAACTTCTAGAACTCACTTATTATCTTCTCTTTTGCTGGTTTAGGCACTCACATGTCAAGTAAATATATATGCATATATGTATAAACAGCATATATACAGGCTATGTGGTTGACACCAGGGATGTTGGCCATCCATGATGGTAACTTGGTACATAATTTTCGTATCGGAAATCAGATTGTTAACAGTACCTTTGTGTAATTTGATTCATCTGGGGTTATAAATTTAAAGAAAGGATGTAGGAAAAAAAGTTGATTAATAAAAACTAGAGAGAAATCTTAATAAAAGTTATTTTCTACTAAGTGTAGGAGAAACTAATAAAAAGGGAAAGAACAGCAGCGTATTATTTATTAATCTACAACCAAGTTTACTTTAGAATGTGCTCAATCCAATGCCTATACAATCGGAATGCATGGCAATGCCACAAAGACCTTGTTTAAAATCGACATCTCTGCAAATTCTCATGTAGCCGCCCTCACCCCAGTTTCCCCATGAATTCTTGACTAACCAGTACTTAATGCCGTCTTCAGTTATGCCATAACCAATGACCGTAACACCATGGTCGAGATAAAACTCACAATCTCCAGAGAATTCTCCACCAGAGTACTGTCTAAATTGCATTCCTCCGCTTTCTGTAGCAGCTGATACCAGCTGCATAGAGATTAGAGACCGCCTTCTGCAATTCCTCCTCGCTGTTAGATGGTACAAGTTCATAGTCAGTGATGTAGGCAACTGTCCTTTGTCTTCTCAATGTCACAAGTTTCATTCATTGCTGTTGGATATATAGGCTAGCTAGTGGATTATGGATATGTGGAGAAAGATAGGATGAAGGTTGCTTCAAGGCATGTAGGAATCTACGCTATCTTTTGGACTTAATTCACCCCCACAACTTGTGTGCAAAGGGGAGATGCGAATTAGCTTTGTGAATACAATGAAGCCTGGCCTAACACCTAGTGATTATCAAAGTTTTGCACACTCCTAAGACAATCCCCAAACACACCAAGGATAACAAAGAATCTCAAGTAAGAGCAAAATCTGCAGAAACTTTTGTTCTTGGTGCTTTGGTTTGTGGTGAAAAGGTAGAGAGATATATGAGGCTTTTCTTTGGACGTTTGTAGGAACTTTTGTATGTAAATTGTATATCAAACCCCAGAATTCGTCGTCTATTTATAGAGGTTTAAGTGTTCCAATCTGAATAGGTTAAACAACCTTTCAAAGCCTTACATCACTTGGTTTACACCATTTGATTAAGAGGCACCACTTCACATAAAACATGTATCTTCAATTTGAATTGATATTCACACTGTAGAGAATGTTTCTGAAGTATTTATGAGTTAGATACGAAGTATCAAAGTTTAAAACCAAAAGGACAACACTCCATTTCTGAAGAGGTGTGAGTTTTGAATACCGCAAATCAGGCCTACCGGTAAGTCGAAGAACCCTACCAGTCTGACCTTGGCAGAGAGCTTTGATGCTTCAAACTGAGGCCACTTCCTCCATCTGACCGGTGACCCATTCTGGCCTACCGGTGGCCCGTTCCAGCTTTTCCCTTTATTTTGTAAAAACCTCTAACAATTGCTATGTATTTGGTAATTTGATTCGCTGATAATACCGTTAACTATTATGTAATCAAGGCATCGGTCACGCTACCAGTTATGCAACCTTGAATTACGCCGTTTTTGGAACAGTCCACTAGTTGTTGCTCCGACATTGACGTCAGTTTACCAGTTTTGATTTGTGTAATCCCCTCCACAGCTCCCACTGCTGTAAATGCCCAGCAACTTCCTGTACATGATCTCAAATAATATTCATGTTCTTGTTGATTATAAATTATTTTGGTATTTGTGCAATATATCAATACATGCATTTAAATGAAAGTAAGGAAAAATAAGATCACATTACCACATGAACCTTGGTTTTTTACGGGTGTGATAGCTCCTTGGTAGGGAAAAAAAAAAAGGAAACAAATTAAACCAGTCAATAGCTTGATTAGTTCTATACATTTATTCCGAATTCTGCTTGGAAATTAAAAGAAAAGGAGTGAAAGATCGAAAAGAGGAAGTAAGATCCCTTACTTCCATGGGATTCCAGACCAACTTACCCAAAAACCTAAGGACGATAACCCATATATAAGCTCTACATGTACTCTATTTGTATAAGAAAATTAATAAACGATCAGACTCATCCATCCTAACGAGCTTAACTCTCTCTTTGTTGAAGCTTTCTGGGGATATGACTCATGGAGCTTTTAACTCTCAATAGCATGTTCGGTCTGAATTTTGCAAAGGGCATGCTCCAGTTTCTCTTCTTCATGCACTACGTCAGGATGATCCAAACACCTTTTGAGCGTGTTGTCAGTTATTACTACTGTCTATTCCTCGACTTCATTCTCATCGGTAATGTTCGTTTTGTTTTTCATACGTATAAATTATACGCATTAATATTCCTCTCCTTCCCCTAACAAATAAATCAAATGCAACTTTATATAATTGTGTGTCTTTTTGAGCGAACTTTAATTTAGTGCTATTCAATCAAATAAATTGTCAATACGATTAATATAAAATTTTGGTTGGCGGCCATAAGAGTTGATATAATATGTGATCACCAAATAAAAAGAAACCTTACCATTAACAATTTTTTTGCTATTTTTATAGCACAAAAGTTGCCCCCGTTAGAAATCTTTTTTAGCTCCGTCCCTGATGTGCACGATATATGAAAGTCTTTAAAAGTCGAGTATATCTAATTTGTTTTTACTATATATTAATACGCTTGAGTTATTCATCTTTAGGGTTATTCCTAGTCCTTGATTTCGTCTTACACCAAGTATGCGAAGATGTCAAAAAACTTCAAAGACAAACGAAATTGATTGGGCAACTGCATAACAGATTTGAAGAAAACAATATTCGATTACTTGAGGAGAAAGAAAACCAACTGCAATTGTTAAGTGCAAAGCTCGACCAAGTTGAATCTGAGCTCGAGACAAAAACAATAGATGTTTATGATCTCAAAAACGAATTTGAGGAATTGCTTGTTGAGCAAGGTGTGGTGGTTGCAGAAAACAAATGTCTACACAAGCGGTTAGAATCAGAAGATATTTTTGTTAAGTTTGATTGGTTGCTTGGGGAGAAAGAGGACCAATTGCGATCCTTGAGAACAAGGGTCAACAATGCAGAATTGGAGCTCGACGCCAAGGTGAAAGACGCTAATGTTGCAGGACAACTACTTAATGAGCATGATCTTGTCCTTAAGGAGAATGAGCATGATCAATTGATTCATGAAAACAAGATTTTGAAAACGAAGCTCATTAGCCTTAGCCAAGTAGAATCTGAACTCAAGACCACAACCAAAAACCTAAATGATGCAGAAGCCAATTTAAGGAATTTAAGCAACTCATTTAGCGAGTTATTTTATGCGCAACATGTTGCAATCGAGACAAACCAAAGTTTACAAAAGGAGCTACAATTTTCGGACACAAAGCTCAAACAACTACAACATGAACTTGAAAGAAAGACAAGGGAGATTTACGCTACAAAGGACCACGCGATTGCGCAAGAGAAACAATCCGAAGAGTCTTTTGCTGAGTACGACCGTATGCTTGCGAATAAAGAGGAAGAGTTGGAATCATTGAAAACAAAAATCGACGAACTACAATTTGAGCTTAATGGTGCAGAAGACGATGTTAATTTTATGAGGAATTTATTTGGACGATTACTTGATGATAAATATGAGGTACACGAGAAAAATCGAACTTTAAAGAGTTGGTTGCAGGCATCCTTTACCGCACTAAAAAAGCTTGAATACGAGATCGCAACAAAGATAGAGGACCTTCGTGTTGCACACGACAAAATTATGGCTATGAACAAAGATTCGGATTTTTTTTTTTCAAGAGTATGTTCGACTACTCGAGGAGAACAAGATCTTAGAAAGCAAAGTGAAGTGGGAGGCTGCCAATCACTCAGAAGGTAGCAGCGACGATTGATAATTGCAGACCTATTGATGTTTTTTTTTCTTTTGTTTGAGAGCTAGTTTTATTTTTCATATTTTAGTTATCAGTTTCATGGTACTTTGTTTGACATGTTGGCTACCAGTTAACCAATAAATATCATCCGTTGGATGGATGGAGAAATAATTGTCAAAAATATATTTAATAAAATAATATCTTGGAATTATCTCTCTCGAATCCTAATTAAATAGGATGAGAATTCCTTGAACAAAAGAAATTGGTCTTCAAATAAAAAACAATTAAGGAGAGAATTTAGTAATTAATTCATTTTCCTTATATTTATCTCTGCTGCTGAGGGTAGCGGAGCTTGGAGAATCGTAGTCAGCAGCTGAGGGAGTCTTCATAAATGAGCAACACGTATGGAATTCGCCAATTAATAAGGGTAGTCTCACCAATAAAGAATATTTGTCCACGTGTCAGCTCTACAATTTTCTGAATTTTTTTTGGCTCCACAAGAGGGACCGCAAAGAGAGAGAGACTCAGTGTATGAGAATTGTGTCGTTTTTTACTGGCCTTGTCTTTCTTGCCTTACAAGTAATACAAACCTATTAAGATTTGATCTTAAAATCCTATTGAGATTCTACTTTAAGTTTACACAATCACATTCCTAAATAAACACACTAATTACAACACAAATTATATTATATAGCTTAATTTCATATCTGATTAATTTTGGACACCATTTTATTTAAAGTATGAAATAGAACAAATGAAGTTGGCAATCAGATTTGGCCGATTTCTTTCTCATTATGGTTCGGTAGATTGTATTGTTTGAACCCATGTTTGAAATGATTCGTTGAATCTAAACTCATTGTGACATACCATTGCAAAAGACAATTCTAATCTTCAACTATATATAATCTTAGATTTGAAGATAACTAGTATCTTAAAATTAAGTTTTATAGCGCTCTACAAGTCTACAACGATTATAACCTTTCTCTTTAGCTATCAACAAATTTAATAGATATGAAGAAGAGTTCACTGAAGCTAACATTTCTTATTGTGCTCTTGTTGCATTTGCTGGTAAAATACTTCTCTCGAATGATTGTTTTTTCATCCAACTTCTCATATTTGCTTTACCTTTTCTTTTCCAACTGTGCAACTTCTCCTCATACATAACATATTAGTATGTTTGGAGTTAATAAAGTAAATATTGATGGTAGGTGTACAATTCGGAGTCGAAGCAACGTTGCTAAAGACTGCTATGCTGGTGTTGTTTGTCAATGCATAAAACAACATTGTCATTGTAATAAGGAAGGATTGAAGAAGTTTTTTTTGGAAGGCTCATCTATCCCCTCACAAGCACAAAAGAAAATCCCGTAATTACATGTCTTTAATTCTTGCACTATATTATTAAAATAAATGTGTTGAAATTAAACTACACATGTTGTAGATGTGAGACTATTGAAATAAATAATATCAACTCATTACTTATAATTTAATTGGTGTGAATTTTTATTTCATGCGCGTTAACAAAAATGTGCTTGAGAAACATAATGTTATGTAATTTTAAATTTCAAAGAACAAAAAATTAGGTTACAAAAACCAAAGTAAAAAATGTTCAAACTTTTTGCGAGTGTTGTCTTTTTTTTTTTTGCGAGTGCTGTGGGCTCGCTACATGCAAATGGTATTTTGTGTGCTACGCTATGGTGTCTGCCATTTTGTGACAAATCTTTATTGGTGGCATGTGCCTTTATTGGTGGCTGAATCAGTGATATCCTACCTTAATGAGTGCACGATTCTCATCGGTTAATGGCCACTGGAATTGTTACATCTCTATTGCCTTTGAAGCCGCGTACAATAAGAGCAACCAAACATCAAATACAAATGTAAAACAGTGCCTTTATTGGCAATTTGGCACTAAACTTTTGATTAAAGTTACATATTTTTTTTACCTTATTTTTCTCTACTGGGTTCTCTTTAGACCCTAAATCCTTGATAAAAAAACAAGTTTAAAAAAAAAAAAATTTGAAACACCTTCCCAGCTCACCCGTTGCTCCTCTCTCTCTCTCTCATCCCCATCCCGCCGAACACACCAAAAACAAAAGAAACTAGCTTATTCGGTGGCATACTACCGAAATATTGAGGTAATTCGGACAATTAATGCCGAACTCGATTTCTGAGGTTCGGCTAACCAGGGCTAAACCGCAAGACATCTGATTTTTAATTCATAAATATCGTTCAAATCTTCCATTAGATATTGCAAGGAAAGGAGGGAAAGGGGGACAATGAAGGAATAGAAAGACGGGAGAGAGAGATCAGAAAGAGAGAGCGCGGAGAGAGAGAGGAGGAGTATCGGGTGCTGGGAAGGAGATCTTTCAGAATATTATTTTTTATTTGTTTTTCTATTTTACATGATTTGGTCAAAACGTAAAATTAAGGGCAAGTGGAAAAATGCAAGACAATAGACAAACATTAGTCCTTCAATCGAAAGATGCATAAAGTTAATCTATGCATTCTTGCTCAGGAAACTTTGAGTTTTCATTGATTGTATCATCACATATATACACAGAGATCAATTTTTATCTAAACTCTAGGAGAGTTATCAGCTAAAATTCAATTAACAACAATAGCTTCACATGGAAGCAGACCACTAGAACGCTGAATTGAACTGCTACTCCAGTTACTAGCAGCTGGAATTCCATGTCTCTTCGTAATGAGCTGCTGTCACTCCGCTGTCTTTCATGAATATCGATAGAGAAATTTAAGGGCGAGGAGCCTGAAAAGAACAAATTTGAAACATGACATTACCAGTACTGCTTCAAAGCTCTAAGGGAAATGAAACAAGAAAAGAATTTAGAGGACACATAATTGAGCTTACAATTGAAGTTTGCCCAACCCAACCGCTAACCAGCTATATCATAGACAACGATCTTATCTCTTAGAAGAAGATCTGCACTTCGAAGAGACATGAGAGGTCATACTAAATGATTTTACATGTTCAAGTAGTTGTAAATTCACTTCAGAATTGAACATCATATGCAGCAACATAGGTTGTTAAATTACCTCCCAGCATGTTGAGCCTTTTGTGAGCTTTAAGAAAACCCATGCACCACGAAGGAAGGCCGTTCTGTAACATTTCCCATACATCAGCCAAATAATATTATTTTAAACAAGAATTATTTTATAGAATGAGATGGAGGAAAAACTTACATCATAACCACCATCAATAAGATATTCTCGTGGTTTCAAAACCATCGAGAAGCCGCCAGCAAAGTTCAGACTTACTGATGGAAATGCCTCAGCCAAACTGAAAAATAATGGACATAAATGTCCTTCAGTTCTTTTAAAGACAAAGAGGTATACAGAGATTAATGGAGATAAATTTCATTGAACTTTTTTAGAGGGAGAGAGAGAGAAAACTTACTTGCTGATGGAGGTGAGATAGCATTGGTTTTCTGATGTTGAAACGACGGGAGTCACATGTTTAGAAGAAGCCAAAGTTATCTGCACAACCAAACACAACGGAGCCACATGTATAAATCGTAATAATATAATCTTTCCTATAAAAGAACTAATAGATGTCGAACTTACAGCACGAATAAAAGGTACATATAATTCTTCTATAAGATATGCAAGAGTAGTTCCTGAGTCCACAACGGTTCCTCGCCCATGTGATACTTTGAACACCGTTGGATCAATCGGTAAAATTTGCCCATTAACAGCAATGCTCTGAAGGAAGATTGCATAATATGGCCGCCTGAAAATAGTAAGTAAAAATTTGTTATATTAGTAAAACAAAATAAATACTCATGGAAAATTTAAATTAAATTAAAAAAACAATTAATAGGAAGTACACAGATATCAACTTACTTTGGGACAAGGGGAGTATAAACAATGCTTGGCTCCAAAATGTGACCAAGTATAAGTTTACCGCCACCGAAGTCATCTCCCTTCAAACAGTGGGAGAACACTCTAGGAGTTATCCCTTGCGACGACAACTGAGATATAAAGGACATGGGACCTTGGCTGAAGCCAAATATCCCATTGACTGAGGCTCGGGTCCCAGCCAAAAGTCTGGATACAGAAGTAGTACACCTGTTTCCAATAACATCCAAGGAAATAATACAATTAAGCTCTATTCACTAAAGAAAAGCTAGTTTTTATATCATTAAATTACAACGTTTTTTTACCAAATGTTGTAATAATCAATATTTGCAGCATTTGCAAAGAACATCTAAGCTTATAAACTTTTGAACCCTAAAATTAATTCAAACATCTCAAGAACTCAACTTTAAACTCATGGACAGGTGACGGTCTTCAGTTGGGTTAGTAATCGAGAAATCTGGTTTGCTTTCTTTTGCCTTTATCTAGTTTTAGTGTTCTTGGTTCTGTTTTTCCTTCTCTTTTGTTATATTTTCTCTGTTCTTGATATTTTTAATTGGTGAATCATGTTATGCTTTTTGCAGTTTCACTGCTAAGTTTTTGAGTGGAAGCATGTGTACTAAAAGGGTCTTCATTGGTAATCTCCGCTTACACATTAAAAGAACAGTAAATCATGCAACTCAGACGCACTAAGGAGCTATGCGTTACTTGTTCTTGGGTGTGGATGTTGCTGCATAGATGTTCTTTTCTACTCTTTCCTATTTTAATATGATTGAACAACGCTGTTATACTATTTCGTGCCATACTGCTCCTACTTAATGCAAAGCTAATTGTTGTGCAATACATGTGCAGTAGTCGTTCATCTGTCAGATCAGCTTCTAAGTTGAGGAGAAGCTATTTGAAGGTTTCATGCTTCCAGATTTTCAGTTTTGGTTGTTACACTTCAAATGAGAATACGACAACTACGGCTCTGCTGCTTGGTACTCTCTTTATTGATCTCTCTGTTTCTCATGATAAGACTGTTTGATTCTAATTGTTTTTAGTATATAATGACCTAAAAACTTAATGGATAATGAGGTTACTGGCTAAATGTGGGTGGGCTATTAAGCTAACTTTTGTTCAGTTAACATTAAGATATATAAAAACATGTGAATTATATTCCAAATTTCTAAAAAATCTACCTGGGCTATATAGCCCATGGTAGCCTATGCTTGGTTCCGCCATTGGGTAGACAGTATTTTCTCAATCTTTGCTCGTCAGTGGTATATTATACAGGATTGAAATTATTTATGCAACACAATATAGCACTGTTACTTCCAATACTTATTAAGCAGCAGATTACACAATACTACATATCTTGAGATAAGTTTTAGCGTTTTGACAGGCTCCAATGTGGGCGCATTTATGTAATGGTTGAATCTTTTTCTTTGCGTGGTCATTCCAGGTTGCCTGAGACATATTTCATTGTGCTTTTAGAAATGGAATGTCTATAATTGAAGTAAGTTCTTGCTCCTCTCCTAATTTTGAATTTTTATTTGAAATTACAATGTAGCTTTTCTGCGTTATGGAGTTAGACAATTAATGCAAGGGAGGAAATGCTTGTTGGTATTAGAGAGATGGCAGATCAATTGCAGCTTGTGATGAACTGAAAGCATAAAAGCTTGCATTGTATTGGTTTTGCTTCATCTCAATGGCCTACCATGCATTTTCACTACATTTGCTGATTTCCTAAAGCCTACCGCCTTCGTTGCAGTGAATAAACAGATGCAAAAAGAAAGGTTAAAATGATACTCACCCAAAAACAACGGGTGCTGAAGATTCAAGTGCAACATAAGATCGCACTGGAATCGTGTCAAGATGCAGCACATCTGATACGAGAAAACCGGTGATGTGATCTCCGCCGGAATATGTCATATCATAGTCGCACCGGTGGTTCTGACGAGAGCATTTGCCGCACATTGCATGTGAACAAGGGAGCACCCCCCCAGTGGATGAATTGGCAATGTCATAGAAACTGAATGGAGTCTGTGAAACATGTTGCAGATACAATTAGGACAAAGCCAAATAACACAAGATATAGTAATATGCAATTCTTAAGCAAACAAACAAACTGGAATATACAACAAACAGATTCAATGCAACAGTAAGCTTGGATTCTCTCTCAATGCTGCAACAAGGTTTCAATTTTTTGCTTCAAATTTGTATTGTGCTGTGCATTGTTCAATCTTCGACAACCAAACCCATCTCTAGTTATTAATTGCTGAGATGGTATCTTTTAGATGCAGGATGGATCGTCCTCAGTGGGTGCCCCCAGCGGTTCACGCCTCGTGGATGCCCCCAGTGGCCCCTCTCATTAAGATAAACGTTGATGGTGCTTGGATCAAGGAATCTTGGAAAGCGTTATTAATCGAAATTATTTGGGATTGCTGTTAGGGGGTGAATGCAGGCACATATTGCGTTCTTCTCCAGAAAAGGTGGAAGCCGATGCCATCGTATCAGGGCTTTCTCTTGCTAAAGCTATGAATTTCCAAGCTGTAGTGGTGGAAAGTGACTGCAAACATGTGGTGGATTGCCTAATTAAGCCTTCTTTACCAGGCCTTTGGAAAATCTTCCCAATCTTGCAGGAAATCAGGCGCCTAAGTGGAGCTTTCTCCTCCGTTCAGTGGAGATGGATCCCTAGGTCAGCGAACAAAGCGGCTCATGAAGCAGCTACTTTGGCTCTACAGAGGGTGTGCAATTTTCAGTGGGCGTCCTTGCCCCCTTCCTCTCTTGTTTCTTGTCAAGGGATGGTCTTCCTGTAGAGAAAGACAATATTCCAAACTCCAGAATATGACTTCTCAGTTAGTGCAAACTCCACACTAGCCCAAATCGAGCAACCAACCGTGAAGAAAAAGAATGGAACTCAAAGAAGATGAATCAACTTTCACTAACAAGGAAAATAAGCTAACAAGTTACAACACTCTCACCAAGAGCATGAACAATACAGTCAGCTATCACGGCAATTGAAAAGACTATTGTCTGGAAGGAAAACAAAAACATAAAGTAGTGCCTTTACACCATGAAAACATGTGGGTTCCCAAGACAGCCACAATTAAACAGAAGTTAATATAAGTTGTTGGGTAAGTGGGAAGTCATTCAAGAAAAACCACTTTAATTTTAACACTCCCCCTTAAAGTGATTTTCTAGATATTAATCCAAGCTGCGCACGGAAGCCTTCAAACGGTCCTTTGGAGAGTGACTTTGTAAAGATGTCAGCAACGTTGGCAATGCTTCGAACTTCAGAAACCTTGACTCTTCCTTTAAGCACACATTCACGAATATAGTGATGCTCAGTCTCAATGTGCTTGGTCCTCGCGTGAAACACCGGATTTGTTGCAAGCTTTATAGCACTTTGGTTGTCACCATGTATAACCGTAGGACTGTAGATTGGTGAATCAACATCCTCAATCAACCGACGCAACCAAACACATTCTTGAGCAGCGAGAGAAGAGGCTTTATATTCAGCCTCAGTTGTTGAAAGAGAGACGGAGTCTTGTTTCTTGCTGCACCAAGAAATACATGCTGATCCACAAAAGAAAACATAGCCAGATGTAGATCTTCGATCATCTAAATCACCAGCAAAGTCAGCATCTGTAAAACCATATAGCTTAAAATCAACTTCCTTCTTGAACATAAGTCCCATGTCAAGAGTTGCATAAATATATCTCAATATTCGCTTTGCTGCATCAAGATGAGGTTTCCGAGGATTCTGCATAAATCGGCTAACAAGCCCAACCGCAAATGAAATATCTGGTCTTGTGATAATCAAGTAAATAAGGCTACCAACCAATGCACGATACGGTCGAGGATCTGGAAGAAGGTTGCCTTGATTCTGTCTTATCTTCAAATTTGCATCAAGTGGAGTGGAGCATTTTTTGCTTGTAGATAATCCAAACTTTTCAACTAGATTTCCAGCATAGCTCCTTTGAGATACAAAAACTCCATCCATTAAGTTTTCCACTTCCAAGCCAAGAAAGTGACTTAGTTCACCCAAATCTTTCATTTCGAACCGAATTAAGAGCTCGGATCGAAGTTTTGCAATCTCCTTCTCATCATTGCCACTCACAATCATGTCATCCACATACAAGAGAACTACTATATGTGAGCTTTCATTCCTCTTAACAAATAGACTTGCATCAGAATCCGAAGCAACGTAACCACAAAATAGTAAGAATTCAGCAATCTTACCATACCAAGCTCTCGGAGCTTGTTTCAAGCCATAGAGCGCTTTCTTAAGCTTGCAAACAAAATCTGGGTGCTCTTGTGATACATAACCAGGTGGTTGTACCATATATATCTCTTTGTCAATCTCGCCATATAAGAATGCATTTTTGACATCGAGCTGCCATAATTTCCATCCTATACAAGCCGCCAATGATATCATAATTCGAACAGAAGTTAACTTTGCAACAGGGCTGAAAGTTTCTTCATAGTCTTCCTCATATTTTTGAGAGAAACCACGGGCAACAAGTCTTGCTTTAAACCTGTCTATACTTCCATCTGCTTTGCGCTTTATTTTATAAACCCATTTGCATGTCATGGGATCTGCATCTTGGGGTTTCGGAACAAGATCCCAAGTCTCATTTTTTATTAGAGCATTCATCTCCAAATCCATAGCTTCATCTCATTCCTTTTTTCCATGAGCTTCTTCAAAGCAAGATGGCTCATTATCATCAATTGGTCCAGCAAGAAGACAAGAGTAGAGACTAACAAAATCTTTATAACGAGCTGGCTTCACAATTGTTCTTTGAGATCTTCTAAGAGATGGTTCAGTCACTAGTTCTTCACCATTTTCAGTTTCAACTTGACTAATTTCAGCTCCCTCACTTGCATGCTCCCCCATAAAAGAATCATCTTGAGTCATAGCTTCTTCACATGCTTGATCATATGAGGATGGGCTGATTTCATTCACTAATGGACTGTTTGATGGAATAGACAGAGACTCCACCAACCCGGTTTCAGCGGAAACATCTTTCTTGTCAAAATAGGAGGAAATCTCATCAAAGACAACATCCCTTGAAACTGTAATTTTGTGAGTTTCAGGGTCCATGCACTTCCAACCCTTTTTCCTTTCATCGTAACCAACGAAAATGCATTTTTTGGCTTTTGCATCTAGCTTGGTCCTTTGAGCTTCTGGTATATGAACATAGCAAATGGAACCAAAAACTTTGAAGTGCTTGACATTTGATTTTTCACTAGCCATTTTCTCATACGGAGACATCAAATCAATTGGACTAAGAGGAACTCGGTTAATCACATATGCCGCACAAGCCATACCTTCTGCCAATAGGGCTTTTGGTAAATTTTTTGCAAATAACCAGCTCTTGCAAGTCTCCACCAAATGCCTAATCTTCCTTTCCGCCACACCATTTTGTTGCGGTGTGTGAGCACAAGTGAGCTGTTTAAGAATACCATGCTCTCTGCAGAAACTAACAAATTCAAATGAAGTAAACTCTCCACCATTATCAGTGCGGAGACACTTGATTTTTCTTTCAAGAACCCCTTCAACATTCACTTTGAATTCCTGAAACTTGGAAAAGACTTCTGATTTTTCCTTCACAAAATATACCCAAGTAAATCTTGTAAAGTCATCTACAAACAGTAGCATATACCTACAACCTGTGTACGAAGGTGTAGTGGTTGGTCCCATCAAATCACTATGAACCAATTCCAAAGGAACGTTGCTTCTTGAAACAGATTTGTGAAATGGAAGACGATGTGCCTTCCCAAATTGACAACCTTCACATATTTTATCACAAGAAAATGAGTTCAACTTTGGCAACCCATCAACCAAATTTTTCAACACCATTGCCTTTAACTTATCCATGCTCAGATGCCCCAGTCTAGCATGCCAAAGTGTAGGACTATCATTTTTACTCATATTATCAACATAGGAACTAGATGTAGCTGATAAAGTGAATATATCTTTAACTCTTTTACCAGTATGAACAACATCAGCATCTATGCTTTTCAAGTTCCGTAAAAACTTCACATTTTCAGGGCCAAAGAGAACATAAGTACCTGTATCAACCGTATTTGCCACAGAAAATAGATTTTTCTTCATACCCGGCACTTGAAAAACAATATTTAGTGTAATACGATCATCACCGTCGTCAATCGTAACAACTCCCTCCTTTTTAACAGGGTGGACATAATCGTCTGCTGTGATAATGGCATCATTTCCTTCATATTTTCGGAAAGAAGAGAACATAGACTCATTGCCTGTAAGATGATGGCTGCAACCGGAATCAACAATCCAGTCTTCCTTAAAATTGACTGAGGCCAAGGCATCTATAGTGGTAGTTTCAGCCACAAAGCACTTCCCCCAATTTTCCTCACTCTTCGGTTCATTCAATTTAGCCATGTTCCCTCCTTGCATCTTCACATTACAATTTTTTCGTATATGTCCCATTTTTCCACAACGATGGCATTGCTTATCCACATCTTCGCTGGTAAATCTTTCCCTCTTCTCATCCTTTTTGAAGTTGGCATCACGGGGCTGATAGGCTTTTTTCTTTTCAAACTTCTTCTTTCTAGTAAATAGGGCACTTCAATCACCATTTGAAGATGACAGAGAGCAACCAACCATTTGTCTAGCCAAAGACTCTTGAGAGGCTACAAGATTTTCCATCTCTACCAAAGATGGCTGATTTTCCCATCCTTGAATTGATGTAACAAAAGGAATATATTCATGTTTGAGTCCACGGATAATATGCCTCCGTACTCGTGCATCCGACATTGGTCCTTCCGTATCAAGAGACGAAATTTCGGAGCATAAATTTTTTGCCTTCAAGAAGAATTGAGAAATAGAAAGATCACCTTGAGTTAAATGTGCTAGATCATTCTCCAGCAATTGCAGCCTTCCTTCATTCTTTTTGTTGAATAAGCCATCAAGAGTTCTCCAGATTGCGTTGGCGGATTTGCAATCTGTGATGTGTTCAAACAGCTCGCGAGAAATAGATTTCTTCAAGGCAAATTCAGCCTTAGCATTCCTCACCTTCCACTTCTTCAAAGCATCTGGAATTTCTTGTGTATTTGTTGGAGTGGCAATTTCATCTCCACCAACAACCTCCCATAGATCTTCACCCAAGAGATAGGATTCCATACAAGATTTCCATACCTTGAAATTTGATTGATTCAACAAATCAATACCTAATCCAGAGCTTCGGTTTGAATCCATCTTTGAGTATCACAACCTTTCTTCACCGAGGAAAACTTGACAATAAAAGCTACCTCCCTTGTAGCTCTGATACCATGTAGAGAAAGACAATATTCCAAACTCCAGAATATGACTTCTCAGTTAGTGCAAACTCCACACTAGCCCAAATCGAGCAACCAACCGTGAAGAAAAAGAGTGGAACTCAAAGAAGATGAATTAACTTTCACTAACAAGGAAAATAAGCTTACAAGTTACAACACTCTCACCAAGAGCATGAACAATACAGTCAGCTATCACGGCAATTGAAAAGACTATTGTCTGGAAGGAAAACAAAAACATAAAGTAGTGCCTTTACACCATGAAAACATGTGGGTTCCCAAGACAGCCACAATTAAACAGAAGTTAATATAAGTTGTTGGGTAAGTGGGAAGTCATTCAAGAAAAACCACTTTAATTTTAACACTTCCATGCCCTCCTGCTGTGTAATTTTTTTTTCGGGTTGGTAGAGATTAGGTCTTCCTCCCTGAGTTAGAACTCTTTTGGAAGCCTCTAGGGCTTGAAAAGCTATGTTTCTGTTGTCTGAGACTTGCATGTCTTCGCTTATGTAGAAACATGGTTTTTCTCCTCTCTGTGAGGAGTTTATTTGTACTTTGGCGCTGCCACTTTTTATGAAAATTATCTTTTGCCCAAAAAAAAAATTTTGTATTGTTCCTCCACAAATACCCTCACTTAAACGAATTGAGGACAAAATAGTCAAACATCTAAGAAAATTCCACTCTCTCGTCTCCCAAGACATAAGATTAGGGTTCCTCTTTGGCAATCGAGGTATTTCAGAATCTCTTTTGGATTCTCTCTCTACATATGCATTCGTTCAACTCTCTAAAATAGAGAAGGAGAGGCAATCATGAACTGGTATGGATTAAGATTTCATATTTTTGTTGTGTTTTGGACAATCATGTCTAACAACATTCCCATCTTTTGTAGTTATTATTTTTCTCTTTTTATGTGCTTGTGAGAATTATTTGGTTTCTACTCTAGTTTTGCTACAAAATTTGATATATGCAAAGGGCCCTACAAAACTATTTGGATTTTGGAGGGAAGTCCTAAAAATTAGATAGTTAGAATCGTTGAAATACAACGTGAAGTGGACTATAAAGGAGTTTATTTGAGGCATCCCTCAATTGAAGCTCAGTGTATGCATGCGTGTGTGTGCATGTGGTGACAAATGGAAATTTTTACTGCAACCCCCACACCTTCGACCTAAATGGATGGAGAGAGCTTTAAGACCACGGTGGGAATCAGAAGGGAAGGGTCATTGCCCAATTTCCACAACTGCCTCCTTATGCTTTTGAGTTCATTTAACTCCTTTTACCCATTATAACAGGCCTCTTAAACTCCTCTCCTTGTTTTTTGTTTTTGTCTTTTGAGGAGCCTATTAAGATGCTGGGCGAGACTTTAATTTGCATGAAATTTATCGATCTCTGATCTAACTTTATGGTTATTTAACTAGTACTACATTTGGAAAAAAAAAAAAAAAAAATAGTACTACTCTCCATACAGTATACTTGGGATTATTTCAAACTTTTCTATCTTATTAGAATAACATAATCGAGCTAGAGAAGAATTTGAGGATACAAGATTTTATGATACAGTATAATACTAAGTCGGATCGGATTACCTATAATCTACATTTTGATTTACAAGCAATCCTTGGTTGGTTTAACGTCATGTTTTACTTATACAGTTGTTTCATGCATAAAATCTAAATAAAACAAAATGTTTCAGGCAAAGTGGTAGGAGTCTAAAAATTTATTAAGTTCTCTAATTAGGTGTTTAATTGTTTCTTTGTCTACCAAATTCAAAAGCATATTCTTTTTATTCATATGATACAACTACAATGTATACATAGATAAACAAATATAAACATAACACACAATTTCTTCAAGAGATGCAAACTTCAATCTTAAATTCTGTGAATTAAGATAATCTATATTAATATTAATATTAATTAATATTAATATAAATAATTAATATCATTATTTGTCAAAGATGGGCACTTTGGGCCTTGGGGCTCTTGGGCTCGGGCTCACAATAATTAAATCAGTTAATTAATTATTTTTAAACTGATTTAATATTTATTCTTGACAAACTCATCCTTTCGGATGAAGTCACGGGTTGAAGAAGAAGCACCCGAGAAGAGCAAAGCATCGCTCCCGACGAGACACTCTCCAACGGTGCATCTCATTCTCATGCACATTGCGAACGGTATCCATACTCCTATGTAATCCATTTGCATGGCATTTTATATCCCGAGAAATTCGCATTCAATCTGTAAGCCAAACCATCTTGCAGAGAACCATTCTATATTCGCCGAGAGTCAATTTTAGTCTTTGGAATTTTGGCTTAGATGCGTTGAATCTGAGTGACAAGCGTCCATCGAACTACAAGCACGAGAGTAGGAGTAAATTACATTTCCAAGGACATTGTGATGCAGCAAACTCGATCTTCATTTTTCTTAAATTTATTTCGTATTGTTTATATCTTGCCATTGTTCTTTGTATTTAATTATTAGCATAAATAAAATTATCATTGATTGTTGTTCTATTTCGACATGCACAAGCAGTGTAAGAGAGCAGAGTGTTCAAATGAAGGGTAGAAAAATTAATATTTGGGAGAAAGTTGATGAAGGAGGTAGTTCATGCTGCTACTTTTCATATTAAGTAAGATTCTCCTTACTTGGAGAGTATTGTCAAAGAGAGTGAGAGAGAGAAAGAGAAATGACTCAACTCGGCTCAACTCATTATTAATTACTATTGACATGAGAGAAAGAAAAGAAAAGAAAAAAGCCAGGGAAAACTTCTTCTTTGCCTACTCTTTTGTGTTTTAACTTTATCTTTGTGGTGACAAATGGAAATTTTCACACCTTCCCCACGCCTTCGACCTAAATGGATGGAGAGAGCTTTAAGACCACGGTGGGAATCGAAGGGAAGGGTCATTGCCCGATTCCTAGCTGCCTCCTTATGCTTTTGAGTTCATTTAACTCCTTTACCCATTATAACAGGCCTCTTAAACTCCTCTCCTTGTTTTGTTTTTGTCTTTTGAGGAGCCTATTAAGATCTTTGGGCGAGACTTTAATTTGCATGAAATTTAATCGATCTACGATCTAACTTTATAGTTATTATTTAATTACTACATTTGGAAAAGAAAAAAAATAGTACTACTCTCCATACGGTATACTTGGGATTATTCAAACTTTCTATCTTATTAGAATAACATAATGTCGAGCTAGAGAAAGAATTTCGGGGTTTCAATTTTATGATGCTATTATAATACTAAGTGCGAATCGGATTGCCTATAATCTACATTTGATTTACAAGCAATCCTTGGTTAGTTTAACGTCATGTTTTACTTATACGGTGGTTTTTCATGCATAAAATCTAAATAAACAAAATGTTTGCTTAGACAAAGTAGGCGGAGTCTAAAAATTTATTAGTTCTCTAATTAGTGTTTAATTGTTTTCTTTGTCTACCAAATTGGGAAGCATATTCTTTTTTATTCATATGATACAACTACAATGTAATACATAGATAAACAAATATAAACATAACACATTTCTTCAAAAGAGATGCAAACTTCAATCTTAAGTACAACGAGTCGGGCTAATCTTATATTAGCCAATATTAATTAATATTAATATAAATAGTAATATTAATTAATTGTCAAGATGGGCCTTGGGCCTTGGGGCTCTTGAGCTCGGGCTCTAATAATTAAATCCGTTAATTAATTATTATTTTTTAAATTTCGGATTTAATATTTTATTCTTCTATGAACTCATCCTTTGAGATGAAGTACGGAGTTTGAAAGAAAAAGCTGCAGAAACGAAAGCATCACTCAACAGAACACCTCTCAACAGTCATCATTCTCATACACATTGCGAACGGTATCAGTACTCTATATTCATCATTTTTGCATGGCATTTTATATCAGAAATTAGCATTCAAATCCATAAGCCAAAACCATCTTCTGAGAGAGACCACATTCTATATTGGCAGAGTCAATTTTCGGTCTTTGGAATTTTGACTTAGATCGTTGAATCTGGTGAAAGCGAGACGTCCATCGAACTACAAGCCGTGGGGACGAAATTACATTTCAAGGACATTGCGGTACGCAAGCCTCGATCTTCATTTTCTTAAATTTATTTCATTATTGTTTATATCTTTTGCCATTGTTCTTTGTATTTAATTATTAGCATAAATAAAATTATCATTGATTGTTGTTCTATTTCCAACATACTGTATTGTAAAAGCGAGGTGTGTGTTCAAATGAAGAATTTGAAAAATTAATATTTGGGAGAAAGTTGATGAAGGTAGTTCATGCTTGCTACTTTTCATATTAAGTAAAGATTCTCCTTACTTGGAAGTATTTGTCAAAGAGGTAGAGAGAGAAAAGAAGCAACTTCAAACTCGAAGCTCGGCTCGGCTATTAATTACTATTGACATGAGAAAAGAAAAGAAAAGAAAAGCTAGGAAGCTTCTTCTTTGCTACTCTTTTGTGTTTTTAACTTTATCTTTGTGGTGACAAATGAAATTTTCTTTGCAACCCCCACTTTTCGACCTAAATGGATGGAGGAGAGCTTTAAGACCACGGTGGGAATCGAAGGAAGGGTCATTGCTTGATTTCTAAGCTTGCCTCCTTATGCTTTTGAGTTCATTTAACTCCTTTACCCATTATAGAGCCTCTTAAACTCATCTCCTTGTTTTGTTTTGTCTTTTGAGGAGCCTATTAAGATCTTTGGGCAAGGACTTTTTAATTTGCATAGAAATTTATCGATCTACGTCTAACTTTATGGTTATTTAGCTAGTACTACATTTGGAAAGAAAAAAAATAATCTTTTCTCCATACGGTATACTTGGGATTATTCAAACTTTCTATCTTATTAGAATAACATAATCGAACTAGAGGGAAAGAATTTAGGGGTTCAATTTTATGATGCTATTATATAATACTAAGTCGGATCGGATTACCTATAATCTACATTTGATTTACAAGCAATCCTTGGTTAGTTTAACGTCATGTTTTACTTATACGGTGGTTTCATGCATAAAATCTAAATAAAACAAATGTTTGCGAGGCAAAGTAGGCGAGTCTAAAAATTTATTAAGTTCTCTAATTCCGTGTTTAATTGTTTTCTTTGTCTACCAAATTCAAGAAGCGTCATTCTTTTATTCATATGATACAACTACAATGTAGCCATAGATAAACAAATATAAACATAACACACAATTTCTTCAAAGAGATGCAAACTTCAATCTTAGGAAATTTGTGAGTCGGGCTAATCTTATATTAATATAATATTAATTAATATTAATATAAATAATTAATATTAATTAATTGTCAAAAGATGGGCCTTGGGCCTTGGGGCTCTTGGGCTCGGGCTCAATAATTAAATCAGTTAATTAATTATTATTTTTAAATTTGATTTAATATTTTTATTCTTCAACAAACTGCGTCGCTCGGATGAAGTACGGGTTGAAGAAGAAGCACCGAAGAGCAAAGCATCCTTTCAGCCGGACACTACCAGCAGGTCACATCCCATTCTGTACATTTGCGGCAATTATCCATCCTCTATATTCATCCATTTGCATGGCATTTTATATCCGAGAAATTCGCATTCAAATCCTGTGTAAACCAAAACTCATCTTAACGAGAGAACCACATTCTATATTCGCGAGGAAGTCAATTTTTTCGGTCTTTGTAGATTTTGACTTAGATCGTTGAATCACAGTGAAGCGAACGTCCATTCGAACTACGAGAAGCCACGAGTAGGAATGATTATTTGTTTCAAGGACATTACTTGATCACGCAGAAACTCGATCTTCATTTTTCTTAAATTTATTTTAAATTATTGTTTATATCTTGCCATTGTTCTTTGTATTTAATTATTAGCATAAATAAAATTATCATTGATTGTTGTTCACATTTCCAACATGCCTGACATTGTAAGCAGGGAGTGTGTTCAAATGAGGCGAAAATTAATATTTGGGGGAGAAAGTTGATGAAAGGAGGTAGTTCATACTTGCTACTTTTTCATATTAAGTAAAGATTCTCCTTACTTGGAGAGTGGTGTCAAGAGAGTGAGAGAGAGAGAGAGAAAGAAAAGCAACTCGAAACTCCTTTCAGCTCGGCTATTAATTACTATTGACATGAGAGAAAAGAAAAGAAAAGCTAGGAAGCTTCTTCTTTTGCCTACTCTTTTGTCAGGTTTTTAACTTTATCTTTGTGGTGACAAATGGAAATTTCTGCCTTTGCAACCCCCACGCCTTCGACCTAAATGGATGGAGAGCTTTAAGATCCACGGTGGGAATCGAAGGGAAGGGTCATTGCCCAATTTCCACAGCGCCTCCTTATGCTTTTGAGTTCATTTAACTCCTTTACCCATTATAACGGAGCCTCTTAAACTCCTCTCCTTGTTTTTGTTTTGTCTTTTGAGGGAGCACATTAAGATGCGGGCGAGACTTTTAATTTGCATGAAATTTATCGATCTACGATCTAACTTTATGGTTATTTAACTAGTACTACATTTGAAAGAAAAAAATAGTACTACTCTCCATACGAGTATACTTGGGATTATTCAAACTTTCTATCTTATTAGAATAACATAATCGAGCTAGAGAAGAATTTCGGGGTTCCAATTTTATGATGCTATTATATAATACTAAGTCGGATCGGATTACTATAATCATTTGTTGATTTACGAAGCAATCCTTAGTTGGTTGCGTCATGTTTACTTATACGGTGGTTTCATGCATAAAATCTAAATAAAACAAATGTTTTGAGCAAAGTAGTAGTCTAAAAATTTATTAAGTTCTCTAATTCCGTGTTTAATTGTTTTCTTTGTCTACCAAATTCAAGAAGCATATTCTTTTTTTTTATTCATATGATACAACTACAATGTATACATAGATAAACAAATATAAACATAACACCACGAATTTCTTCAAAGAGATCTGAAACTTCAATCTTAAAGTACAACGAGTCGGGCTAATCTTATATTAATATTAATATTAATTAATATTAATATAAATAATTAATATTAATTAATTGTCCATGGGCCTTGGGCGCTTGGGGCTCTTGGGCTCGGGCTCTAATAATTAAATCAGTTAATTAATTATTATTTTTAAATTTCGAGATTTAATATTTTATTAACTGACAAGCTACGTCACTCGAGATGAAGTACGGGTTGAAGAAAAGCTTTTGAAGCAACATCCTTTCCATGAGACACCTCTCACGGTCATCCCATTCTCTCATACATTTAGCGACGGTATCCATACTACTACTCATATTCATCCATTTGCATGGCATTTGTATATCCGAGAAATTCGCATTCTAAATCCTGTAAACCAAAACCATCTTCACTTGAGAACCACATTACATGTTCGCGGAAATCCAGTTTTGGTCTTTGGAATTTTGACTTAGATCGTTGAATCTGAGGTAGACGGACGTCCATGAACTACAAGCACGAGTAGGGACGAAATTCTGTTTCAAGGACATTCTTGATGCAACGAAGCCTCGTCTTCATTTTCTTAAATTTATTATTTCGTATTGTTTATATCTGCGCCATTGTTCTTTGTATTTAATTATTAGCATAAAATAAAATTATCATTGATTGTTGTTCTATTTCAACATGCTGCTTGTTGTAAACTAGAGTGTGTTCAAATGAAGAATTAGAAAAGAAGAATTAATATTTGGGAGAAAGTTGATGAAGGAGGTAGTTCATGCTTGCTACTTTTTCATATTAAGTAAAGATTCTCCATACTTGGAGTGACGTCAAGAGAGTGAGAGAGAGAGAAAGAAGCAACTCAACTCAGCTTCAAACTGACTATTAATTACTATTGACATGAGAGAAAGAAAAAGAAAAGAAAAGCGGAAAGGCAACTGCTTTTGCCTTCTCTTTGTGTTTTAACTTTGTCTTTGTGGTGACAAATGGAAATTTTCTTTTGCAACCCCACGCCCAGCCGACCTAAATGGATGGAGAGAGCTTTAAGACCACGGTGAATGGAAGGGAAGGGTCATTGCCCAATTTCCTAGCGCCTCCTTATGCTTTTAGTTCATTTAACTTTCATTTTACCCATTATAACGAGCCTCTTAAACTCCTCTCCTTGTTTTTGTTTTTGTCTTTTGAGGAGCCTATTAAAGATCTTGGGCGGAACTTTAATTGCATGGGGGGTATCGATCTACGATCTAACTTTATGGTTATTTAACTAGTACTACATTTTGGAAAAGAAAAAAAAAATAGTACTACTCTACATACGGTATACTTGGGATTATTCAAACTTTCTATCTTATTAGAATAACATAATCGGGCTGAGAAAATTTCGGGTTCAATTTTATGATGCTATTATATAATACTAAGTCGGATCGGATTACTATAATCTACATTTGATTTACAAGCAATCCTTGGTTAGTTTAACGTCATGTTTTACTTATACGGTGGTTTTCATGCATAAAATCTAAATAAAACAAATGTTTGCCGACAAAATGGTAGTCTAAAAATTTATTAAGTTCTCTAATTAGTGTTTAATTGTTTTCTTTGTCTACCAAATTCAAGAAGCATATTCTTTTTTATTCATATGAATACAACTACAATGTATACATAGATAAACAAATATAAAACATAACCTGCAAATTTCTTCAAAGATGCAAACTTCAATCTTAAGTACTGCTTGGTCGGGCTAATCTTATATTAATATTAATATTAATTAATATTAATATAAATAATTAATATTAATTAATTGTCAAAAGATGGGCCTTGGGCCTTGGGGCTCTTGGGCTCGGGCTCACAATAATTAAATCTAGTTAATTAATTATTATTTTTTAAATTTCGAGATTTAATATTTTTATTCTTCAACAAACTCATCCTTTGAGATGAAGTGCGGGTGAAAGAAGCACCTGAGAGAACAAAAGCATCTTTCCCGACGGACCTACTCAAGTCGCATCCCATTCTCATGCACAATTTGCTGACAGGTATCCATACTATATATTCATCCATTTGCATGGCATTTTATATCAGTCGCATTGAAATCCTGTAAACCAAAACCATCTTGCGAGGAACCACATTCTATATTGGCCAGGAAATCCCGATTTTCGGTCTTTGGAATTTTGACTTAGATCGTTGAATCTTTGGTGAAAGGACGTCCATCGGAACTACAAGCACGAGTAGGGACGGAAATTAATTTCAAAGGACATTGCGGTACGCAAGCCTCGATCTTCATTTTTCTTAAATTTATTTCGTATTGTTTATATCTTTTGCCATTGTTCTTTGTATTTAATTATTAGCATAAATAAAATTATCATTGATTGTTGTTCTATTTCCAACATACTGTAGAAATTTGTAAGAAAAGCAGAGTGTGTTGAATGAAGGGTAGAAAAATTAATATTTGGGAGAAAGTTGATGAAGGAGGTAGTTCATACTTGCTACTTTCATATTAAGTAAAGATTCTCCTTACTTGGAGAGTATTGTCAAGAGAGTGAGAGAGAGAGAAAAGCAACTCGGCTGACTCGAGCTCGGCTATTAATTACTATTGACATGAGAGAAAGAAAAGAAAGAAAAGCCAGGGAAAGCTTATTTCTTTGCCTACTCTTTTGTGTTTTTAACTTTATCTTTGTGGTGACAAATGGAAATTTTTACTTTGCAACCCCCACGCCGACCTAAATGGATGGAGAGAAGCTTTTAAGACCACGGTGGGAATCGAGGAAGGGGAAGGGTCATTGCCCATTTCCTGTTGCCTCCTTTATGCTTTTGAGTTCATTTAACTCCTTTTACCCATTATAACGGAGCCTCTTAAACTCCTCTCCTTGTTTTTTGTTTTTGTCTTTTGAGGAGCCTATTAGATCTTTGAGCGAGACTTTAATTTGCATGAGAATTTATCGATCTACGATCTAACTTTATGTTATTTAACTAGTACTACATTTGGAAAAAAAAAAATAGTACTACTCTCCATCACAGTATACTTGGGATTATTCAAACTTTCTATCTTATTAGAATAACATAATCGAGCTAGAGAAAGAATTTCGAGGTTCAATTATGATGCTATTATATAATACTAAGTCGGATCGGATTACCTATAATCTACATTTGATTTACAAGCAATCCTTGGTTAGTTTAACGCTATGTTTTACTTATACAGTGGTTTTCATGCATAAAATCTAAATAAAACAAAATGTTTGGAGACAAATGGCGAGTCTAAAAATTTATTAAGTTCTCTAATTAGTGTTTAATTGTTTTCTTTGTCTACCAAATTCAAGAAGCATATTCTTTTATTCATATGATACAACTACAATGTATACATAGATAAACAAATATAAACATAACACACAATTTCTTCAAAGAGATGCAAACTTCAATCTTAAGTACAACGGTCGGGCTAATCTTATATTAATATTAATATTAATTAATATTAATATAAATAATTAATATTAATTAATTGTCAGATGGGCCTTGGGCCTTGGGAGCTCTTGGGCTCGGGCTCTAATAATTAAATCCGTTAATTAATTATTATTTTTAAATTTCAGTTTAATATTTTATTAACTTGCCAGCTCATCGCTTCCAGGATGAGTGCGGGTTGAAGAAGCACGAGCAAGCATCATTTCCAACGAGACACCTCTCAGCAGTCATCCATTCTAAATACGCATTTGCGAACGGTATGTGCTCATATGTTCATCAGTTTGCATGGCATTTTATATCCAGAAATTCGCATTCAAATCCACAGTAAGCCAAAGCCATCTTCTTTGAGAGAACCCACGTTCTATATTCGCGGAAGTCAATTTTCGGTGCTGAAATTTGACTTAGATCGTTGAATCTACAGTGACGAGCGTCCATCGAACTACAGAAGCACGAGTAGGGGCCAATTGCAGTTTCCAAGGACATTGCGGTACGCAAGCCTCGATCTTCATTTTTCTTAAATTTATTTCGTATTGTTTATATCATACATTGTTCTTTGTATTTAATTATTAGCATAAATAAAATTATCATTGATTGTTGTTCTATTTCCAACATGCTAGCAATTGTAAGAAGCCCAGGGTGTGTTCAAATGAAGAATTTGAAAAATTAATATTTGGGAGAAAGTTGATGAAGGAGTAGTTCATGCTTTATAGCACTTCTCATATTAAGTAGATTCTCATACTTGGAGAGAGTATTTGTCAAGGAAGTGAGAGAGAGAGAGAAAAACGGCTCAAACTCGTTCCAACTAAGCTATTAATTACTATTGACATGAGAGAGAAAAAAGAAAAGAAAGCGGAAAACTTCTTCTTTTGCCTACTCTTGTGTTTTTAACTATCTTTGTGGTGACAAATGGAAATTTTCTTGCAACCCCACGCCTTCGACCTAAATGGATGGAGAGAGCTTTAAGACTACACAGTGGGAATCGGGAGAAGGGAAGGGTCATTTTAATTTCTAACTCTTATCCCTTATGTACAGTTCATTTAACTCCTTTTACCCATTATAACGAGGCCTCACCCAAACTCCTCTCCTTGTTTTTGTTTTTGTCTTTTGAGGAGCCTATTAAGATCTTTGGGCGAGACTTTAATTTGCATGAAATTTATCGATCTACGATCTAACTTGTAGTTTATTTAATAGTACTACATTTGGAAAAAAAAAAAAAAAAAAAATAATTTTCTCAAATGCTGGTATACTTGGGATTATTCCAAACTTTCTATCTTATTAGAGAATAACATGTCCGAGGCTAGAGAAGAATTTAGGGGTTCAATTTTCTGATGTATTATATAATACTAGTCGGATCGGATACATATAATCTGAGTGAGTTTAAACAATCCTTGGTTAGTTTAACGTCATGTTTTACTTATACGGTGGTTTTCATGCATAAAATCTAAATAAAACAAAATGTTTAGACAAAGTAGGCGAGTCTAAAAAATTTATTAAGTTCTCTAATTCGTGTTTAATTGTTTCTTTGTCTGCAAATTAAAGGGAAGCATATTCTTTTTATTCATATGATACAACTACAATGTATACATAGATAAACAAATATAAACATAACACTGATTTCTTCAAAGAGATGCAAACTTCAATCTTAAGTACAACAGGTCGGGCTAGCCTGGCCCAACACGAGCACAACTGGCTTAAAGTTAGAATGTAATAAAGCAACTTTATTTTTGGGGGTTGAGCCTAAGCATAAGTCCAGCCTACCTTAAAAGTTATATTAGTTATATTAATAGTTCTTTAATAAACATAAACAACATGAAAGAGGTGCTTGCAGTGGAGCACTTACTTAGGAACAAGGGGTCTATACTTGGCTAGTGCACTCTTGCACGTAAACTCTAAGGTGTTTTGTATGGAAAGGAAATAGTAGGTAATTAGTCTTACAATTGTAGTTAGCCTATCCTAATCTCTGACGAGCTAAATCATACACTACAATCTTATCTCTCATAACAAGATCTGCAATCCAAGTTACAAAACAAGTGCTTTAAGTATAGTAATAGTAATAACATTGAGTAAGTAAGCTGTAACATTTTACTGAAAATATTAATGATAGTGTTGGAGGCCTAACCTTCTAACATTGTGAAGCCTCGGCTTGCTCCCTGAGCTTTCTTGAAATCCAAGCACCAGATAGCAGCACCAAGCTATAACCAATAAAACAGAAAGAACCATTTAATTTACACATTCATTACATTAGTACTAAACAATATTCATTTACTTTGACTATCATAGCATTTTTTTTATAGAAGTAGGTAGTTTTTTTTTTTTGGATGAACACAGAGGTAGGTACAGGAAAACCTTACATGGGACCCTTTATATAGCAGGTACTCTTGTGGTTTCAGAGTCATTGATGCACCAACTGTAAACTTGAGAGTGACCGAAGGAAATGACTTCCCCAAATTGAAAGGTTAATGGACATACATTATGTTATTGAGTTTTTTTTTTAGAGTGAGTGACTGTGTGTGTGAAAAAGAGAGAAAACTAACTCGGTGTAAATCAGATAACATTGTGATTGTTCTGAAATGATGAGAGACACAAAATTGGAAGCCGAAGTTATCTACACAAACAAACAAACACAAAATCAGTTCCGAACAAAGAATAGAGATATTGCACAACCACATACTCAAGAATGAGAGGAAATGATTTAAAAGCAGAAAAAAGAATAGCAAGTTACAATGGTAGGGATAGGCTTTCTTTTCATCTCAATGCTATAGTACAAATGAATCAAACAAAGTGAAACAAACATACTGCACGAAAAAGAGGTTCATATGCCTCTTCTACAAAGTATGCCAACGTGGTTCCCGTGTCGACAAAAGTAGCTCGATCATCTGATGCTCTAAAAGTTGCTGGATCAATGGGCAAGATTTGCCCATTGACTACAATGCTTTCAAGGTTGATTGCATAATAAAACTTCCTGAAAATAGTAATTAAAACTAGTTATATTAACTAAAAAAAATATATTCATCAAAGAGTTATTGAAACCTAGAATGTATATACGTACTTTTACAGACAAACGTTGAAAGATAGTCTGGGATTACTGTAGAAATTTTCCTACTGTAATGGACCTAGGGGCGGAGCCACAAAGAACCAGAGTTGTCCCGGGTTTGTCCTAACTTTAGCCCGATGTGCTCGTGTTGGGTTAAGCCAGCCCGACATGTTGTACCTAAGATTTAAACTTGTACCATTTTAAGGTCTCTGTTTTGCGGGTCTAGCATAAGCTATGGCAAGGTATGGAGTGTTGCAAGATGGCAAAGGAGAAAAAAATGACGTAACATTGAAACAACATTTGCTTTCTTAAGGTTGTTTGTTGCTAAATGAACCTAGAGCCACCTGCTCCAATTCTATTATTTTTCAAATTCTACTTAATCAATATCTATGTTATCAAGTCTTCCGTTTTTCTTTCATCTTTATTTATATTCAAAGCAGTCTTCGGACTGTGTCTAAATGCAACATATCTGAGTGGCATGTTGGAATACTGTAATTTCTTATTATTTATCAAGATGAACCAAATTTGTTCTGTTTACTAAGTTCTGGTTCGAAACCCGTTTGAAAATATGGTGACTCGTGTAAAGTTCTGATTTAGTTGGGTGAAAAAAATGTAAAACAATAAGCATGCACAAACAACCATAATTTTTTGTTTACAAAATTAAGATTTTCAAAACGTACATATCCAAGCCTTTCTCTTCCTATGTCTAATGCTAAAGCTAGTAGCATCACAATTATCAAACCCAACCCTAACCCACTACTAGTATCCGTATTCGTTTTCGGATTCATATTTGTTGGCTCATTATAAATATTATTGGGGCAAAGTGGCGCGAGTTTGAGTTGCCGAGTAACAGGCGAAAAAGTGGTGTGTTCAATGTTGTTACTTCTCACTGTGGCCCAATTATCTTCATCAAAAGCCCAATTGGGCACTTATCGAAAAGACGCCGCATTGCCTTCACTCAACTGTCGGATCCTCTCCTTAGCTGAATAATCCGAACAACCGCTTTCAAAGGTCGGATCCCAAATCTGGTCCGAATCAAATTCCTCCTCCTCCTCCCACAGACCACGATCCAACACGGTGGTGGGACTGAGCAAATCCTTGGGTGCCTCGAGAAAAAACCCATGCTCGAGCAGCTCAGCCGCCGACCACCTCTCCCGTGGGTCCTTCACCAAACACTTGGCGACAAAGTCCCTGCCTTGCTTCGACAGTGAGCTCGGTATCGCGGCGCATCGCCGGAAAACTCGATTCGGTACAGTGCCGATACCGGGTCGGAAACGTCGGGCCACGGAGTCCGCCCTGTGGCCATCTCGATTATTGTGCATCCCAGAGCCCACACGTCGGCGGCGATCCCCTGTTCCTCCCCGCGCGCCACCTCAGGCGCCATATACAGAGGGGTCCCACCAATCGGCGACCCACAATTGGAATTCACGCTGCGGGCGCAACCCAAATCGGCGAGCTTCACGTTGGCGCCATTTTCCGCGACCAGAATGTTCTGACACTTGACGTCTCAGTGAGCGATTTGATTGGAGTGGAGGTGTTGCAGCCCGAGTAGAATCTGCCTCGCGTAGCACCTGCCTCACGTTCCTTAATTATTTGCTGGTTTGGGTACTCACTGTATATTACATGATATGTGGTAATGCAGAAGAGTATGTATGCTATACGTACATAATTACGTATACAATCCTGTAATTTCTGATTTTTAAACGTTGTGATTAATTGAAAATAATGTTATAGACACAAAGTACTAATCGGAGCAAATCTTGATGTATGAAAATAAGTGTTATGAACTTATTGTTTTTGGAATAGCTAAAAAGTGGATTTTGACAATTAAAAGCACTTATTACTTGGTTCAGCACAAAAACTTAAAGCATTTTTGAGTTATAGAAGCACTTTTTTTAAGAAAAGTTTTGCAACCCCATGTTAATTAATCCGTAGTTTTTAGTCTGCGAAAGAATATTAAGAAATTTTGAACCCCAGCTGAACTGAAGAGTCCAAAAGAAGAGAATGCGGCCATTGCTAGACTCAGATTAATTTAATCAAGTGCACTACAATATTGGCTAAAAAAAATTCAAGTAGGAATAAGTTCCATATTATCAAATTTCACCTGAGTACTAAGCAACTACACGATAATAAGAACGAAGATGAATATTGACAAAATAATTTCCTAAAAGTTGGTACAAATTTCAAGCAGTAGGATAAGAAGCTTTCATGGCAATGCCACAAAGGCCTTGCCTACCACGAACATCTCTTTGCATTCTCACATATCCACCCTCACCCCATCCTCGACCCCATGAATTTTTCACTAACCAATACTTGGTGCCATCAGCACCTGTCCCATACCCTACCACAGCAACACCATGGTTCAAATCAGTTCCACAACCTCCTGTGAAGATCCCACCTGAGTAAAAGCGGAATGCTGCTCCGCCGGCGTCAATTGCAACGGAGACAGGTTGTTTAGCCACAGCCTTCAACAAAGCCAACTCATTGGCTGGTACATTCTCATAGCCTGTGATCTTGGCTGCATGATATGTATTAGCCTTGTTTTTGTTGCAAGTTCCATCAACTCCTTTGTAGGGGTAGTTTGCTTCAGTTGCAATGCCTTTGCTGTGCATTATAAACTTAAAGGCATCGTCCATGAGACCTCCCTCACAGCCTTGATTCTCACCCTCGGTATCACAATCCACGAGTTCTTGCTCTGAAAGAGACACCAATTTTCGAGTTCTTAGCTTTGTAATGCCTTCTGTGGCTGCCACCGCAGAAAATGCCCAACAACATCCTGTATCAAGCCATATGAAATACAAGGCCAGTGTTAGGAAAGGTTAAAGGTGACACAATGCACAGATTTATGTTTTGCGAGATTATATGACATGTTACTCGACAGTGAATTAAAAACAAAAATATGGTGAGGACCGATTATATATAGTTTTTGGCTAATTACGTACCACAATCACCCTGGTCCTTGACCGGGGTGACAGCTCCCTTCTTTCTCCAGTCCACACTGGATGGGATTGCTGTCACGTTTTCATATCTAAATGGTGTCTTAAATGACATCGTATTGGGGAACCCTTGGTATCTGTTGCGAGAGGCCTTAAATTCTTCATTTGTTTGGTCTGCAAATCCATTGATGCTTAGATTGTAAGGCTGATTTCCAAAATTGTTGAAGGACTCTATGAATGCCACGTTGTCCTTGAATATATTGAAACGCTTTTCTCTCTCTTCACTGTCCTTGTAGATGCGTCCGTATTGAGTCATCCACTGCTCATGTCTATCTAACATGGAAGGTTGATCATCAAGCAACGTGCGGCAGTTGGCCTGGGAAGCCCACGTCCCCAAGACTAATAGCGTCAGTAGAACTGAAGACATTTTTAGTGTGAAAGCCATGGCTAAGGATTTTGTAATGAAATGATGTTTATGCTTCTGAGATTACACAATCATGTGTTATCTTGCAGGCACACACTTTAGTCCCCAAGAGATCTAGGTGTATATATATAGAAGATCTTGGGATGTCGATTTCCCAGCGTGCTCAGCAGTCTCTGGTGGATTAGGCAACCAGCTGGTTGCATTAGTCCGTACATGTTGCCGTGTTAATGGGCAATACGTGCTAAGTCTGCAGTTGATTTGGACTGAATCTATGACTAAAAGAGTGATTATCCGCTTACCATCACAGTGAGCCAGTCTTGGAATTTTTTTCTTATCCAAGTGTCTGTTTTGTTTTGGTTGCTAAAATCCAGTAATCTAAGCATATATATAGCTGTTGCTAGTATAAGAGTCATCCTATGTATCCGTTAATCAGTTCATGCCCCATAAATAGGAAAAGACTAAGTTGGATTGGAAATCGAAATTGACCTTCAAAATACCCTATCAATTTCAATACTCTACTAGGGTTTGTCCTTTATGTTTGGTTTTATAGGGTTCGTTGTGATGAAATGAGAGGGATTGTCAAAGTCCTCTCCTTTCCTGTATTTTGCTTCCGATAAACAGATGCAAAAAAATCATTTAGACTATCTAATCTGACCGTGATATCAGACTATTGTTATTATCTTTGTTTTTTCTTAATCAAATGACATGATATCTAATTGTCATTATTTATAATTACAAATAGATTGAAATCACACACTTTTAATCTTGCTTAACCATAAATTAAAAATGGTTGGAATACTGTAATGCCCAAGATCATGAACTATTAAAATCTTTATAATTGCCAGCCCATCTTTGAGTGAAGGAGTTGTACAAGGAAATAACTGATCCAAAAATTAAAAAAAAAATCATTTCAAGACAACCAATACAAATTATTTTCAATGTGAATATATTGATTATACTGTATGGAAGTTAAATGCAAAACCAAAGTGAGAATTGAATGCAACTTCATTGAACAAATATGCATGGTTTCAACAAAATGTAATCTTTATTGGGCAAATCAACATATTTAGACAGATGATATATTGCTAACTAGAATTATCTACGACTTAAGGCTCGTTTCAGCATTTGTCATCGTGGATTGTCTTTTTGGGATGATGTTGGTCCCCCTTGGTTAATGAGTTGATCGTCCAATGATGTTGTGAGTGAGCGATTTGTTTTGTTTAGCATGGATGACTCTTTTTCCTTCCGCGGGGTTTTTCCGGTACGAGGTTTTTGGTATGCATTTACAACCATACTCCACATAATCGACTTTTTGGACTGCTGCTTGAATGAAATCTGTTACTACCTTCGAAAAAGCTTGTTGTCTCCCTTAATTTAAGGGGAACTATGCTTTCCACATAAACAACAGCTTCAATGCCATGAATAGAAAGGTCTTTGAGTTTTTTAGTGTCTAGGTTATAGGAGACGACATGTCCATTACTGGCTACCATAAGAAGCTCGTCACTCTTCCAAAATGCCAATGGAATCTCAATACTTGGTACAGATTGGATTGTTAAGCGTTTTGTCCATGTACATTTCACTTGATCACTAGGGTCATCCATCACCCATATATCAAACATAGAAAGTCCGGTTTCTTCTGTTTTTGTATAGGCAAAAATAGCGAGAGATTCATTCCATACTGCAAGATTGCATTTCCTTCTCACATCCTGGGAATTATATGGAAATGGTTTATGAGAAAATACCTCCTCACCCATATCAAATGAAACAATGACATCGTCGTCGTTTTCTAACGTTGCATACCAGTAAAAAAATCCCTTGGAGTAGATATTAAACGAAGGCATCCATAAGTAAGAACAATGGATATCAAACTTGATCTCTCTCCAAGAATAAGCACCTAAGGTGTATACCTCTGCTCTTGGTCGTGCAGACACCTGCAAAAATGTTACAATTCTAACAACCTTGTAATTTTTAGCTTTGCAATCATAGCCAAATCCAACGGCTTCGATAATTGGATCATTATGATCATCATCATCAGCTGCAGCAGCAGCAACAATACAAGACTTGGGGAGAGGTTTGAATTCCTTGGTTGCTAGATTGCACAAAAGAATGTCCTCCCCAACACCGTCAGTACTGAGACAAATAATCCCATCACAATGACCTAAACTTTGTAGACTATGGTACATGATCATAGGATTCGAAGATTGGTTCATACAAAGGTCCTCAAGTACCTCAACAGCAGCATCAGCAACATCATCGTCATTGCGTAGACTCAGTAGTGACAAGCAAATTTTGTCCATGGAGACGGTACGCTTAACAACGATGCTAGTGAATTTGTTATGCTTGGAATTGGAATTAGAAAGGTGCTTGGCAACAAAACTTGAGGTATTGATTGTAGTGTACCACGACTTACGGACGCATTTAAATCGCATAAGAGACTTGGGAGGCAGTCTCGATAGGATCTCCACCACCATATCTTCCGAGTACACTTTGCCAAACGTTGCCATGATCGAAGAGATGAACTTTTCTTTTAACAAACAGAATTAGGGTTTTTCTCTCTAGCATCAACCTATTATTTATTCTAGCTAGGGTTTGTCCTTTGGTTTTATAGGGTTCGTTGTGATGAAATCGAGAGACGTAGGGACTGTCAAAGTCCTCATCCTTCCTGTATTTTGATTCCGATATAATTCTTTTATGTTTAGGAGGCGAGAAAATCGTTGGTTCTAGCTAGGGTTTGTTCTTTATGTTTGGTTTTATTGGACTATTATCCTTATCTATTATTATTATTATTTTTTTTTAGTAGAGCGATATGGATTGAAATCGCACCATGGTACATAAGTATAATTGTTTTTTGTCACTGCATTAAAGAGTCAATTGCTCCTTATCTATTATTTAAGAAAATAGTTTTTTTTTTGTTAATCAAATGACATTATATTTTGGGAATTTGGGATGGATTGAATCAATAGTAGCTTATGTCTCCCAAAGTTTTTAGGGAGTTTTTAGTTTAAATACCAAATTCAAAATAACTTTAAGTTAAAATACCATATTTTTAGTTTAGGTACTAGTTGAAAAGTCAAACTAATTTGCTAGGTAAAATGACAATAATGTCCAACTCTACCATCACAAAATCATAGCCATTAACTTTTCCAATGAATTGTAACTAACAAGCATGAGTACGAATTTTTTTAGAAGAACATTTTTTTAATTACGTTAATCGCTTAGGGCGTAGGGTCTAGTTCCCGGATTTTGGGCTTCGCCCAAAACCCGAGACCTACACCCTAAGCTCTAAGCTCCTCCCAAGGACATTCTAAAACCCTAAACCCAAAATGATCAACCCCAAACCTTGACCGACCTTTTAAAACCCTAAACCCTCAAAGTTAACCCCGAGCTCTAAAGGCCTTATAAAATTTTGAAAAAAATAAACTTGAGGACAATATGGTAATCTCTCATATATTTTATTTAGTCATAGGATCACTTGTAATAAAGTTTGTGACTTATCATAAAATATTTAATTAAACTTGGTATTTTTTTCTTAAATATGGTATTTTTCTTTAAAACCTATACCCAACTTGGTATCTAATATGAATTTACCTAAGTTTTTATCCATTGAAGACTTTTGCTCCACCCCATTAAATGTTATATCTTGCAATATCCCTATATAAAGGGTTTGGTTTGTAAGGAAGACAGACACCAATTCTCATGCATTTATATGTGAGACCACGAGACCTACCCGAGGCCAAAGAGAAGAGAGAAAAATAGCGAGTTACTTTAGTGAGATTATATATACACTAAAGTGAGATTTGTCTTTGTACTCCTATTATTTTAGATAATAAAAGAAATTATTATTTCTATCCCAATGTAGGCACACTTGCCGAACCTCGTAAATATTGTGTCTTATTTACTTTATATGCCACTACACATATATCGTCTATTTTACAACAGTGTCATTTTTTTTTCTTCACTTTTTTGCAATGTATATTGTGGACAGTAACTAAGCAAACGAAAGTAGATTAATCCGTTGATGCATGTCTCACAATTCATTAACTATTGAGTACCCGCTCAACTAACAGTCATCCACACACGTATGACAACAAATGTTGCTATCAGTCGATAGCTAAAATCTTGAGGTTGAATGGTCTTAAGAAACTAGTAAAATGTTAATCAACCTCGACCTATGTTGACTATTGAGTGTGTACATTATTTAACTTTAAGAAATATATTGCCTTCTGGATTGAGTTGTTATAAATTACGAGCTTAATATCAAATTATTATTGACCACTTAACTCACCCCCACCCCAATGGTGGTTGCTGCTGCTGCTTCATGTTCATTTTTAATTTTAAATCTCTTATCCCCGCAGATTTATTTTCCCAAATCTCTCGTCTTTTATAAGAGAAGTTTATTTTTCAACCCCATATTTTATTTATTCTCTTTTTATTTTATTTTTACTCATGCACTGGGCGCAGGGTTATTTTTTTTCCACCGACTCTAGGTCTGGGACATGACAAGCCCCCTTCAAGGTTTTAGGTTTCTTTCTCAAATACAAAAAAAAAATTTCATTAAATTATGCACTTTTCTGATGAGCAATAAAAAACCATTAAAGCCATGAATGAAGAATGTGCAATACATACACAAGAATGAACAAGTGGCGTGAGTAACATACTTTGCGAAAATTTATGTTGTCGCTCAAGAGAAACAGAATTGTGAAGATCTTTTCTTAATTGTATTGATATGCTTTGGTACAATCTTATATACAGGACGGATAACAGCACGATCCACAATTGTAGGACCATCTACAGTAATACAAATCAAACAAATCAAACAAATCAATCATCTAATTATACTAGTTCCCTAATAACATGGAACTTCTAATCACACACAATCTCTTTCCTTAATACTCCCCCTCAAGTTGGAGTGTATATTGATTACACCCAACTTGTCCAACAGTGCAGTGAATTGTTTTGAACTCAAAGGCTTGGTGAACAAGTCTACTGGTTGTTCCTTTGTTCGAACATGTACAGTCTTGACTAGTTCTCTCTGTACCTTCTCACGTACCACATGGCAGTCTATCTCTATGTGTTTTGTCCGTTCATGAAACACAGGATTGGATGCTATGTGGATTGCAACCTGATTATCACAAAATAGTGTGACTGCATGTGGAAGTCCAACATTCAAATCCTTCAATATACTTCACAGCCACGTTATCTCACAGCATGTCGTGGCCATAGACCGATATTCCGCCTCCGCACTTGAACGTGACACAGTTCCTTGTTTCTTTGTCTTCCAAGATATGGGCGCATTACCAAGAAAGATGCAATAACCAGTTGTAAACCTTCTTGTGTCTTTACATCATCCCCAATCCGCATCACAAAATGCTTTAAGTTCCAATGGTCTTGTAGAAGGCAAGAGAATTCCTTATCCCGGTGTCTGCTTTATATATCTCAAAACTTTGTATGCTGCATCCAAGTGAGGTTGTCTTGGTTTATCCATAAACTGACTCAAAATGTGTACAGCATAGACTAGGTCTGGTCTTGTGATTGTCAAGTATATAAGCCTGCCAACCAATCTTCGATATTGAGAAGCATCTTGCAATAATGCTCCATCTTCTTGCGTCAATATCAAGTTATGTTCAACTGGAACCCGAGATGGCTTAGCACCAAGAAAGCCTGCATCTTCCAGTACTTCGAGCACATACTTTCTTTGGCATAAAATAATCCCTTTCTTGGATCTTGCCACCTCTATTCCGAGAAAATATTTCAGCTGTCCCATGTCCTTCAGCTTAAATTGATTCGATAGAAACTGCTTAGTTTCTTCAATGTCACGCAAGCTATTTCCAGCCAATATAACATCATCGACATAAACTAATAATGCAGTGAACCTTCCGTGTGTGTTTCGGATGAATAATGAATAATCAGACCATGATTGCTTGAACCCGGCAGCCTTGAGAGCTATGGAGAGCTTTAAAAACCACTGCCTCGATGCTTGTTTTAAGCCGTACAATGATTTGTGTAGCTTGCATACTCGAGTCTCCCCCTTTCGTCCGAAACCATGAGGCAATTGCATATACACATCTTCAAAAAGATCACCATTAAGAAATGCATTGTTGACATCTAATTGATGAAGATGCCAACCTTGAATAGCTGTTAGACTCAGTAGAACACAGACAATGGTGAGCTTGGCCACTGGAGCAAAAGTTTCGCAATAGTCGACTCCTTCAACTTGGCTATAACCTTTAGCAACCAAGCGTGCCTTGTACCGCTCAACAGTACCGTCGGGATTGTATTTGATCTTGTAAACCCATTTACAGCCAATGGGTTTCTGGTGAGCATGAAGTGGCACCAAACTCCATGTTTTGTTGGCCTGGAGTGCTTGTATTTCTGCGTTCATGGCAACTTGCCATTGTGGTGAGAGAAGAGCCTGTGAAAAAATAGCTGGGTTCTCGTTCGACAGTAATTTTGGCAATGAAGACTCTATGGTTAGAAGAAAGACGATCATAAGATAAAACATGGGAAAGAGAATGATTCTTACCTGAAGAAATGACTTCGGTCGAGGAAGAAGATGGAACGGTACGTGAGGGGAGAGCTGCTTCAATATGAAAGCCTTGCAATGTAATGGGAACTCTGGTGGAACGTGTAGACCGTCGTGGTGGTGGTTCTGTTGGCCGTGGTGAAGAAGGTAGAGTTTGTGACAGTGAAGGTGGTGATGAAGGAGAAGTAACCGTGTTTGGTAAGTTTTGAAAAGTGGATGGAAGGTTGTCAGCGAAAGAGATGGGAAGAGAAGATGTTGAAGGGTCTACGAAATTTGTGGAGATTAAGTCATGAATAGGAGGTGATTGACTTGGAGTAGGAGATATGGAGGGATCTGCGTGATTTGTGGGAGAGAAATTGTCAAAGTGTAGTGATGTAGTCAAAGGAGGAAAGATATGATTGGGAGATGCAATATCAGTGGGGATTGAAGATGTAGAGATATCAGAGGGATTTTTGGAGGGAAATTCTGTTTCAGAGAAGGTCACGTCCCGAGAAATGATCACCTTCTTGTCCCATAAACTATAAACCCTATATCCCTTCTGACCATGAGGATACCCAAGGAAAATGCACTCGGTGGAACGAGGATCAAATTCGGTAGGGCGAAGTGGATGAGTAGAGACGAAACAACGACAACCAAAAACACGTAAATGAGAATAAGTGGGAATTTTGTGGAAGATTTTCTCAAATGGAGTTTTCCCTTCAAGGAGTGGTGTTGGTGTCCTGTTTATGAGGTAAGTGGCAGTTAAGATAGCATCCCCCCAGAATTGTTTAGGCAAATGGGCTTGAAAGAGTAGAGCACGTGCAACATTTAATAAGTGTCTGTGTTTGCGCTCAACCACGCCATTTTGTTGTGGCGTGTTCACACAGCTAGTTTGACGCATAATACCCTTAGAAGAATAAAAATGAGTGCACTGGAATTCTGGACCAATATCACTCCTAACAACTTTCACTCTTTTTCCAAATTGATTCTCGACTAAGTTGACAAAGTGAACAAGTAGATTTCGTGTTTCTGATTTGTGTTTCATGAGATAAACCCAAGTGCATCGTGAATAATCATCAACAATAGTTAAGAAATATTTTTCTCCAGAAATGGATGGTACGTGATAACCCCCCCAAATGTCAACATGAATCAAGTCAAAGCAAGAATCACTAGAAGAAATACTTAATGAAAAGGGTTTTCTAGTCTGTTTAGCTAGAGGACAAACCGAATAGTTGTTTGTATCACAAGATTTATTAGCAAGGAAGGGAAATAATCGAAAAACTTTGCTGGATGGATGGCCTAGCCTTTGATGCCACAGTTCTTGGGTTTTGGTGCTCACCACATTGCACGTTCCTTTCCCTGGCAGATTGAGGCAGTAAAGTCCCTCACTCTCGGTTCCCGTCCCAATCATCTTCCCCGATCGTAGGTCCTGTATAAAGCAAACTTGTTTGAGAAAGATAGTGATATAAAAGGAATCAAAGGCAAGTTTGCTGATAGAAATTAGGTTGAGATAAAACAATGGGACACAGAGAACATTGTGAAGGACAAAGTCTGGGGTAAAAATTACGATTCCAATGTGAGAAACTTTTAATGAAGTTCCATCAGGGAGTTTCACAAAACGATTATGCACTAGTTTGGAAGAAGTAAGGGAAGCAAAATCACAGACTATATGATCACTAGCACCACTGTCTAAAATCCATGTTGTTTCTCTACCACATTTTGAGAGTGCAAACACTTTACCTGAGAGCTCTTCATAGTTAGGAAGATTACCAACTAAATTGGCAGAAGTCTGCTTGCTTATGTTCAACATTTCCAGCAATTGATTGTTGTCACCGTGAGTTTTGATTTTGTTCAAAAGACCTATCTTGTTTTTTATTGTGGGTGCCATAGTCATGGACTGGACCCAATTTGTATAGTTGTCTTCCACCAGCGGCTGCGACACAAGGACAACTTCGGGTTGATCCGAATGGTGGAGGTAAAGAGGGTGATTTGATTTCTCCCATGGTTCATAAACTTTCTGTGAAGCTGAACCCTTGTCGTTTTTCAAAGCTTTATCTCCTCCCATGGGTATGAGTTTGAAATGTCTGTTTGTGATTTCTTGCTTCGTCTTGTGTCTCAGAATCATTGCTCTGATACCATAAAGAGAAACGGAATTGTGAAAATCTTTTCTTAATTGTATTGATATGCTTTGGTACAATCTTATATATAGGATGGATAACAGCACGATCCACAATTGTAGGACTATCTACGGTAATACAAATCAAACAAATCAATCATCTAATTATACTAGTTCCCTAATAACATGGAACTTCTAATCACACACAATATCTTTCCTTAATAGTCGCCAATGGAATGATTGAGTTGGTTAAAAGGTTCTTTCGAAGCCACGTGATTGTATTCTGACAAATAAGAAGAAGAATCAGAGCCATATATGTTGAATTTCAGGGTTTCTGCGACACCTTTGGCGGCAGATAGGCAGTATCTCATTATTTAAAAAAAAACCCTATATGGCGGTACTAGATGAATTTCAATCGCAATGTGCATGATCAATCAAAGCAAAACTATCCATGCGCACTGCCAATAGAATCGAATTAAAATTTCAGTTTTAGACATTGGTTCTTGAAACAAATCAAAACTGTGATGTGAAGGACTATGTCTTATTCAAAAGTGATTAGTTGAAAACGAGCTTTTTGATAAGCTCATTTTGAAAAGAGTCTCAAACCGATAAAGCCACAAATCAGTGAAAACCTACAAAAAGACAACAAAATTTTCTTGAACACTATTTAATTTTCGAAGAGAATCGATTTCCATGATTGAATGTACCTCAACGTAGCCCTGGTTTTCAGTATCGACCAGTTTTCAATGCAAAAATTCAAAACAAAATTCCAATCTATTATTTTGGTGGAAGACTTCGGAGTATGCATGCGGCTATTTTAGAGCGCGTCCAACTCTTGCCTAGCCCCCAATTGCGCACACATGCGAGCGTCGTCGACATTGGTGGGAATCTTATGATCTTCTTCAATTCATTCTTTTCAAATTGCACTATTCAGATATTGACTAATAACTAGAAGAAATCTTATGATCGAAATTGCATCGAAATTTCCATCGAATTATCTCTAAAATCTATTAAATTGGTCAAATATTAGACCGAAATATAAATTTTATTGAAATTCTCGATATTGCCAAAATATTCCCGAAATTTCAAAATATAGATATTATCTTACTCTTATTAATTATCAATAATCTCATTTTACAAATATATTGAGATATTTTGGGTAAAGCGGAGAGATTTTAATTTATGCCCAACCCAATGGTTGCTGCTGCTGCTGCTACTGCTACTGCTTCACGTTCATTTTTTATTTTAAATCTCTCGTCCCCGCTGATATATTTTCCCAAAGAGATCTCTCGTCCTTTCCGAAATTCTTTGTTTTCCCTCTCCCAAAACCCTAAACCCTGAACATTAACAATGCCGATCTCAGACCCTCCGCAGATCCACCGACTCCCACAATCCAAGTACATAGACTCAGTCCGGTGGCTCCCGCCTCTCTCCGCCTTGGACCGCCTCGCCGTTGTTGCAGTTTTCGACTCCGATTCCGACACTTCCTCCGTCGAAACCCACTCTTTCTCCCCAAACCCAGCAACCCTAACTCCGCAATCTGAATGGGTCTCGCCCTCCCGAATTTCCTCCCTCAAAACGTCCCAATCCCACCACAAACCTCTCGTGGCCGCCGCGACATTTTCCGGCTCCCTCCACATCTTGTATGGCGATTCAATGGACCCTGCGTCTCTCGAATCGGAGCTTTCGGTGCCCGAAAAGGAATTACACGAGGGACCCATTTCTTGTGTGGATGTTATGGATGGCGGGTCGGAGTGTGTGAGTGTAGGGGAGGATGGGAGGGTCAATTTGGTCACTTTAGGGGACTCTGAGTTGAGCTACCGGCGAGTTTTCGATAGCAGCGGCTTGGTTTCGTTTACCGCCACGAAATGGGCATCTCCGAGTGAGTTTGGTACTGGTGGATATGGGTTTAGTCTCCAGTGGTGGGATCAGAGGAAGCACGGCGGAGCGGTTTCTCAATTTAAGGGTGGCTGGTGAGCATTTTTGGGCTTAAACTTTCGTTTATCTTTGTCTCATTTGCTACATTGATTATGCTAGATTGAATTTGTATGGTAGACGTTGAGTTGATTAATTAAGGAATTCTTAGGAAAGATTCGGTTTTGTTCGTCTCTGGTACCAGATGTAGGTTAATAAGATTCTGATCAAAAGATTGACAGTAATATGCCATTAATGGAGACTAGGAATCCAGGATTGACAACATAAACACAGAAAACAAACAAAAACTCAGAAGAAGGAAAACACCCAGCACAAACTACTGAGAGCTTTTGCTTGTTGCAAATATTGCAGGTCTCAAAGGTCAACTCCCGGGATTGTACATTCACTTGATATCCATCCTTCGAGAAAGCACACTTGTTTGGTATTCTTCCATACGTTGATTTTTGTCACGGATGTGGTTTGGAAATTGATAATGCCACTTCAAAAATATATATTCTTCGACCAAATATTAGGGATACTGTGTGCATTGGAAATAATTTGGTAAAATCCCAGTATCAGTCTGCTGCCATGGGATAGCTAATTTGATTTGCTGGCTTCCGCCATGGTTGTAGAACCTGAGTTAGCTTTCTCACTAGAATCTATGAGATTTTGGTTTGGTTTAATAGTAAGTTGTCACAGATTCAAAAAGAAGAATCTCATGTTGTCTTTACAATTTTCTCTTACTTATAGGCAGGAGGCTCTTTAGGGACTGTATTTGCGTGGGATCTTAGGTGGCCACAACAGCCAATTCTTCTTTCTGGGGTTGGGGCAGGTGAAGCAACCCATTCTCCATGCGAAAGTGAGGTTTGGGAGGTTCAATACGACCACTATGCAAAGTCTTCGAATGTGGGAAATGTCTCCTCGCGTATCTTACCTACTATGATCTGTTCAGAAGACGGTATCCTTGCTGTTGTTGAACAAGGTATGGTCCTTTATGCTAAATCATTGGCTATCATGGCTGATATCTTCTTTATTTTCAAATGAATGGACCGTTTGTAAAGCAATATATTCTTGAAACTCAATGTGGGACTCATAGTTTCAAATTGCCCGAACCTTGTTTAGGTGAGGAACCCATTGAGCTCCTGGCAGAACCTTGTGCAATCAACAGCTTTGACATAGACCGGCAATATCCTTCTGTAAGTAGAAATTCTACCAATTTCTCTCTGTTCTCTGTGAATACATGAGTTTGGATGGTTTTCTGGGGACTGGCTACAGTGCTCGCAAGCATTGAATGCTCACACCTATCTCACCCTCTTTCCCCCCCTCTCTCCTCCCTCCTCCCTCCTTTTAATGGTGAGATCGGTGTGAGCATTCAATGCTTGCGAGCACTGTAGCCTACTCCGGTTTTCTGACTTTAATCTGTTAATAAAAGAAAATGTACTTGAAGACGTGTAAATACATGAGTTTGGATGGTTTTCTGACTTTAATCTGTTAATAAAAGAAAACATACTTGAAGACGTGTAAAAAGTAACGTTGCTTATCAGTTCCACAATTTGCTGCACAGGATGTTATATGCAGTTTGGAGTGGGAATCTATAGCCATCTTGACAAGGCCATGACATCCAGAAATGGACATGTTCAGAGTTCAAAGTGAAATCGAAGCTTGCCTATTTTCTGAAGATCAAGAAATGGAACTCCGCCAAAAAATGATGTATGAAACCAAGTTGCTGATAATGTTTAAGCCCCTGTTTTGTTTTGGTTGCTGAAATCTAGTTATCTAAGCAAAGGCGTGCTAGTGTTAGTCATCCTCTATGTCCGTTACTCGACTCAGTGTCCCTCCTCCTCCTCCTCCTCCGTACTGTACCATTACGTGGAAATGAAAACAAAAGCTTATTAAACATTGTGTCCCTTAGAAAGCTAAAGAAACTGGGTTGTTTTGCATTATTTGTTCAAAGAATTGCAGTTCTCAAATTTCATGTTTGCTTGGAAACCTTGTCGTTTGCTTCTTTTGATACAAAGGCACAGGAGAACCCATCTCATTGGGGATATATCCTCACGAGTCTACAACACTCTTCATGTGATTTGGATATAGGGAAATTCTATATCCTCGGTTACTACAAGATGATATTTGTTTAACTTCAGGATGACTAATTTCTCATTAAACTACAGCAATGTTCGCATACAAGAACCGTATATACACAAAGCATTAAATACATAATCAAGCGTCTCACGCATGCCAAAAATTTTCAGTTCATGAATAATCTAAGTCGATTATGTACATCAGAAAACATGTTGGATTCCCTCTCCCTTCTAATAACAATACCAACTTCCCTCATATGTCCTTGCAACGAGGATCGCCTAACAGTCGAAATAAGCGGGAAAGTATTCCCGATGTAATTGCAGCACAATCTTGGGAAACATGAAGTTCACTTGATACGGAGAGATGCTGTCAAAAGATTGTTTTGCTATTGAAGATGTACCACGTGAAACTGCTGAACAGAAACCAATAGCCACATGAAACTTACTATGCTTGCCCCATTGAGCGCTGTCATTGGACTAGCGTAAGATTTGTACTCGCGTATCTGCCTATCACATCAGCAAGGGCTTGTATTAACGACTTTGGGTCGAAGACTACACCAGCTTTTGGATCACGTATGGAATCGACAACAATCTGCAAAAGGTTACTCTAGTCTGAGCTTTGATATTCAGGTAACAAAACAAACATATTTATGGCCATCAAAGCAGTATAAAATCGTAAAATTTTTAATTTATGAAACTGTACATACCACATTAAAGATTCCTTCGGCAGCCATGCGTTGAACATCTACAGGAACCTCACCACCTTTGGGAACTAATAGGGTGTTGATGTATTGACGGGGCTGCAAGGAAATATAAACTTGTAACAAGTGATGTTCCCGAGTATCCCTATATAAATAAATGACGATGCATCTAATAGCCGTGCACTAACTTACAAGGTTTTCAAGACTGTTATGAGGATTTCCATATGTTCGATTTAGTGCATCTGTAATAGCAGTTACAAAGCAAGAAGCTGAAAAGCCACTTGTCTCTCGATCACGGGTACCATTTAACAAAAGCACCTATTATCAGAACAAACCGAATCAACTCAACGTGTAACGTGACATGGAGAATAGATAATGTGTCCATTAATGTCTATCTATAAGGCGAATCTGGAGTATATCAGAAAAATTTGCAACAACAAGGAAGAACGAACATGATAACTTGTTCAATTGGCACTTGTATCATGTAACATGTAGCTCAAAATTGTGATGAATATAGGTACCTTGGGGCAGGACTTTGAAGATATAATCTCCCCAATGCCAATCAACACCTAAAGAATGAGGCATAACAAATGAAAATTATGAATATACAGGTTTCTCACATCTGGAAAAATATAAACAAATAAACAAACGCAGCATATAAGATGGTCGCAATGTTACCAGTGATGGGCAAATAGAAGTGAAGAGGGATCCCATGGCATAAACCACGCAGTTCACATTACGTAACTGATCCAGGACAGCTGGGTTTGCAGCAGGAAAGACCTAGTCAATGAGAAAACCATTGTTATGAGTTCTGGTTTCACGAAATTCAGAAGCATATGTACAACCGACATGTGCATTCATGGCATATGCGAGCATTTTAATCATTAGAGAGGGGTATACCAGTACTCTTTTTTCATAACAGAGAAAATTACAATTTTTTAGGGTAGTGCCGAAGTACTTTTTATGAATGTTAACTAAATGCAATATAGATATGATAATGATTTAACAAAAGACTCCAGTATTGGGTCCTCATTGAAGTATAACAATAAAAACCAAAAGGAAAATATTAGGGCATCACGATTCACATTACATGAAGCAGAAAAAGGAAGGAAACAAAAGAAACAAAACCATTAAGTATCGTTCACCTCATGCAGCAAGTTTTGGCCCTCACTTGACATGTAGAATACCCGCTTTATTCTCGAAGGAAGTGCTGGAAATGAAGAGCTTCCCTGTCCACAGTAAGCCATCACTTTTAATAAATGAGAAGTTATGTAATATAATTCTGCCACTAATTTTCGAGGAAAATGCAAATCTCAACACCACCACATGGTTTTTTACAAGGAATGAAACATTCTAAATGATTCCATGTATGTGTTCTCAGGAAAAAGTTGAACCAGCAGAACAATCCTAACAGAAAACCAACAGATTGAGACTTCCAGATCATGAAAACCATATCAGTATACCTTATTGACAGGTTCCATATATCCCTTGGTTGGATGAGAAATTTCGTTCTGGCCTCGTATTATAGCTCCATCCTGGACATAAACAGCACAAAAAGGAATTCAGCACGATTAAGTATTGGCAGAATCTTGCAAACTATACTAGCTGCTTGAATTGATGATGAAAAAAGGAAAGAATACAATAAATAATTGAATCATTTTCTTGAGGAGCATATAAATTCCAGAGCTAACATTAGACATATATGATTTTTCAACCATGTTTCGATAGTAAGCCAATACCATATTAAAAATCATATGCATACACATGTCAATATGTCAAGGCACGTGAATTGTATGTCAACAATCATACCCATAATTCACATCCTAATGTAAGCCTGTCGTTGGTAGAAATCACCGGGAGAACCAGACTTTCTGATGGGATATCTGACACACGAGAAAACAAAAATATTGCAGCATCTAAGGACTGAAAAAATGTACGTGCTCCTGCAAAGAAGAAATTCCCAATGCTGCAAAAATTAAGAAATCAGTTAAGTAAAGAAAAACAATATTATCACACAAGGAAATCCAATTATGACAGGTATTTGATCGTAGTACACCTTTAGAAACATTTCTTAGTTAAACGAAGTGGATTACTGAATTCCAATTAAGCACTGGAATGCAACAAAACAGAAATAAACCAAGTCATAGCTATTGTAAAGACTTCACACCTGCCATTACTGAAGCAAAATGATTCATCTGATCGCCGGAGAATCTGAATTTGAAATAGACAATTGAAGAAGTTCAGAAGAGTTCAGCAGAAGTTTGAAATCAAAATACATATAAACAACATTAAACAACGTATTTTAGGCACTCTCGCCCGATAACTCACTTGATTCTGAAAATAAGCCAGAAAAGCTCGAATGGTTTCCCTGTATGGTTTCGATACTCTTGTCCATAGAGAATGTTCTCCTTCCACAATATCATACCTGTCAAATTCTCAACTCAGCAGACTGTTACTCAATACCCCACCACAGTAACACCACCTACCAAGTAAATAAGCATAATTTAGTATCACCTAGAAATGACGAACAAACAAGAAAGTACAACTACAAACCCCCATTTTTTTAGAAGCTAGTTTTTTTCCTTGTTTCGTCGTTAATAAATCAAAAAAATCGAAAATTTCCATAAATAGCAGTAAAACCACTAGAATGGTAGCAAAACATTACCATTCGGATTTGGCTTGCCGCGAATCGAGCGGTAATCGGTGGCCAAGCAATCTGCGGACGGCCACCGCCTCGGAAGTGCTCTTATCAGCCAATCTCAAGCATCTCGACCGTATATCTCCGACGGCGGGACCGCCTAACACACAACCACAACAAATAAGAAAGCAAGCAATTGCCAAATAAGAACCGAATCGAAAATGAAGGCCGGAATTACCGAGGACGCGAACAATCTCAGCCGTGCTTCCGCCGTCGTCGGAAACAGGAAGGACGTGTGCAACACGAGTGGTGAAACTCTTGAGCTCCTCAACGACGCCGTTGAACGCGGTCCCGCCTGAGAAGACGAGCAGGGAGGGGGTGGGAGGGCTAGGGTTGGGGATGGCGGAGGAGGAGGAGGAGGAGCAGCGGAGGTGGTTAGGGTTTTGGGAGCGGAGGGTAGACATGGTGGAATGAGATCTGAGAGGGAATTGGGGGAGAGTGAGGGTGAGAAGAAGCAGAGAGGGATAGGGACCTAACCAACAGTCCGCCATATTCCCGCGTCTTTCCAACCGCACCTTTCTTTTTTCTTTTTTGGAGGTCAATCCCTCCAATCAATCTTTTTTCATATTTTTTTCAGTCCCAAAAATAAAATAAAAATAGTAATTTTTTTTCCTTTCAAACAAAAAACAATTGATTAATTACAAAATACATCCACGAGGATCTTGATTTTGAGAGTCACTTTTAAAAGAGACAACTTTTAATTTTTTTTCATTTTATTATGTAACGTATTAAGACGTTACAGTTTAAGTTACTCTTGTATCTAATCCTATAAGCTTCTATTAACTAATTTATGTTTTGCCACCCAATTTTGATCCGACGCAATGCTCAAATCTCAAAGTACGCTAACTCTAAAAATAAAAATTCGGCAGGTTAGAGATGTTAGGTTAGCTTGTATCAAGCAGAAGTTGTGAAGCTATACACTTTTTGTGGCTTTTCACAAAAAAAAATTCAATACTACATAGTGCGGCTTTTCATTCTTTAATTAAAAGAACTTTAGCAAGAAAAGATGTTTACATATTGCCATCAATAATTAGAAAATTCAGTACAAAGAGAATATTGAACTCAATCCGCAGCAAAAATAAAATTCAGTGTCACAAAAATGGAAGCATATTTTTCATAGCCTTTTAGGCACCTCAGTGTTTTCAACTCTACAACAAATTGGAAGCAGAATGCTAATCCTCTTAAACTTGCATATCAAGAATTTACTCTAATCTAAACAATCTCCCACTCAGACTCAGAAAATTCGTAATCCGGTGAACTAAATTTCTCAACGACTGCGGTTGTTGTGAAACTTTTCCCTTTCTGTTGATCAAATCCTGCATCAAGATCCCCGGACCAATCTGCAGGCTGCTTATGGTTGTGCTTCTTCAATAATCTCATTCTCGAAGCAAACGCGTCCTTCAGTTTCTTCTGAGAACCAAAAAATCAGTTGTGTAAATGTGAGTAGAGAGCTTGTCTTATGATGCATCATTACTTCCGAGTTTTAGTTGTTGTACCTTGTAAGACCTGCATTTTGCCTCTTCACAAGAAATGGATTGAATTCCGGTACCATCTACAATAATGCAACTTTCGTCAAGCTTTAGCGTATTCAATGATTGCGAAGTCTGTAAGCCTGGCTTGGTAACATTATTATCCCGCTCTGCTGAAATGGAGCCATGAGATCATTATGAAGTAACAGTTGAAAACATGTAATTTCTTAATACTACTGCTAAAACGTTTCATTGATGTAAAATCAAATAAACTGCCAATATGCATCAAAAGATTACAGGTCCTCTAGTAAAGGGCCAGATAATGATATGCCCGCACGCAAAAACCAGAAACATTTAGACAAGTACTATAACATGTTAGAACTCAAGGCAATAGAACTGCAACATAGGAAAGAAAATCGATGTAATGATAAATTACCACTTTCTGGAAAAGGCATGGCAGACTCTGATTCATCAAAACTATCGCACACTGGCAAAGGCACGGCAGACTTTGATTCATCAAAACTATTGTGCAGTTCAATACCATTGGGAGGAGAAACTGTCGCATCTGTGGTCAAGCAGGTTGCACCATTGTCCAAGGCAACACAAAAATTAGTAGAAAAGAACACATAACGAAGAAATACAAATATTGGGAATACTAGATGTGGCTAGACTTACAATTTGATATTGAAAGAGCATCAGCAGGACAAGAGCCAATACCCGCAGGGCTTCTCTTACAGGGTTCTACCAAGTTAACAGAATCGGAAAATTGTATGTCAACTGAAATATTAGAAGACACGTCGGTGTGGTAACTACTTCTGTCATCTGTTTCCACAAGATAATTGCACCCCCCTACATCATCCGAGGCTGGGACTAATATATTGCCTCCACCATCCAATTCAATTTCTTGACTTGCATGATAAATTCCATTGAGCTGAAATTTATTCACCTCGATATCATTAGTTTCTTCCAATGATAAACCACAAGAAATGGTCTTAACAAATTCCACAGAACCTAAGTGGACTCCGACATCTAATGACCTTTTATCACAGTCTTCATCAGTGCCTGCCGGTGACTTTACACAGGCTGCATCACTAGCATATTGTACAAGAGATGAGTCAGGACCCGTCCCTTCTTCCTCTACATCCACTGAAGATTGAGGGAGTGCATCTCCTATAGGTTCTGACGGGGAGAGAAGGTTTTCAACATTCTCATGGAATGCCTCCAACTGGCTTATAGCAGGTTCAATTACTTCCTTCAAAACAAAGGAATTTTCCATAAAAGTAAGACGAGCAGCTGTGAGAGTAGAGATGATGTAGCTGAGCTTGAGAATGCAAGCAACAAAATCAAAAAGGGCATATCCACACAATTTGGTAGATGCTGAGCAGAAACTTGTGGCATAAGGAAAAACTAGAACTAGATGCTTGTACATAAACAAAAAACAATACCTGCTGCATTATTTCCTCCACCTCCCGGCACATATCTTCAAACTTCTGGTATATGTTTCCGAGCCATGAGATGGCTTCACAACTCGTATCCATTTAGACTACACTTAATTTATAACTTTCAGATGCAATTGAAGGTTTAACTTCTCAACCCCCTCAGTCCAAGAAGAACCATATAGCTGCAGTCATATAGATATAGATTGATGAGTACAAAATCATATATTCTTCATCAAGGGAATGCTAATGGATTGCACTCTACCGAAAGTAAATGCCAACTATAACTTCCAACAAGTAACACTAAACTAAAGCACCCTCTGACTCGAAGAAAAATCGATCAAAATCTCATAAGCCAATTATATCAACTTCAGACCAAAACCTATATAAAAACCATAAGTTTTTCATTCCAAAGGCAACTGGGTTCTTCCGAATTTAAACTGAAACAGCGAAAAACGCAACACAAAATCATCACTTGTTGATGCTAATTAGACAATGGTTTCAGATATAGATGTCCAATGCCAAACTGTATCACCCAAATTGCTAAACATGGGAAACAGACAGGGAAAACTTAACTAAAAATAAATTATTAAGCTGCATGCTGTATGGGAGCTTAGAAATTTCTACGGACATATCTTAATGCTAGGCTTTCAAATTATTAGACATCTTAAATTGAAAATTGCCTTCTTTAAATCATTAAAGCTTCAGTTCAAAATATATATACATATATATAGTACAATTATTCAATATATAGCGTGTTTTTCCTGGTTGTTTTTCGCCGATTCTCAGCAACTAAACACACGATAAGCAGAACAGCATGAAATCCCAAGAATCGCAGGCAAGAAAAACTGAGATAATCAACACTTAAAAAAACTCTGTAATTTACCAAAAGCTACATGAAAAGTAACCTACTTTCATTGATCAACAAGAAAAAGGCCTCAGAAGTTCAAACCTTTGAAAAAACAAGCACAGTGAAAAACGGAGGCGGCGGATAAAAAGTAAAAACCCATGAATTTCATCACTTACAAGCTCCAAGAATGGACGAACCCAGAAGCTAAAACCACGAGAAACCGAATATTCCGTGCTTACCCATTTGAATTTAGGCTCAGTAAAGTGCAACAAGGAGGTCCTTCGCCTGCATTAAAAGTTGGTTGAAGCTGACTAGGTTTCGTACTTGTTTCTGAAAAAGGTTTCCTCTCCTATCATGTGTAGGAGTCTTTCTTGCATACTCCGGGTTACGAGGTACTTCAGGTTTTTTATTCGTTGGATTTTTATTTTAAAATATAAAAATTAAGATTCAATGGTTAAAAAATTCGGAATACCCCGTACTCCGGAGCACCCAAGAATTTTTGCATGGGTAAGTCTCCCCCAGTTTTTTTTTTTTTTTTGGTTTTTTTTTAACTTTTGGTCTTTTTTTTTCATTGGAAAAGAAAAATATATTAAATCGAAAAATCACGAGTACAACCCGCACTCATACAATCAAATAAAAAATCATTATAGGCTTCAAGTGGGAGCAATCTATCCCAAATGTGAGTGTTAACTACATCATGTCCTACATTAGTAATTGTATCTGCAAGAAAATTGGCATCTTCAATAAATATGCCTCCAAGAGATATGGTTGAAAGACAGAGAAATTCAACGAATGTTTTCAATCTCCAAGGAGTCATGTACTTATTCTTAATCACATCAATGACAAGCTTGGAATTTCCTTCCACCTTCACATCTTGAAAACCTTTTAGTTGTACATAATGAAGAGCGTCCCGCAGTGCTAACACTTCCGCCATAGAGAACGTGTTGTTCTCGAACCCGCAATAACTGGGTTGCCATTGGAGTCACAAATAACAAAACCAGCAGTAGCAAGATCATCCACCACAGAGCCATCAAAGTTGATTTTTAGTCTATGAGCACTAGGAGATTGCCATCGGATAATAGAAGTAGTGCAATTATCTTGGGACTTCGTCACTTTCTTATTTGCCTCAAAATAATCCTTCACAACCGTAGCCGCAACCATAAGCACCTTTGAAGGATGAAATTTGCTACTCCTAAAAACTTTTGGTCTAGTTGAGTTTAGTTGGATAGATTTTTTTTTTTAAAAAAAAAACTATTATTAAGGAAAATGTGGAGAGTTCAAAACTATTACAATAATTTAGGGAAATGGGAGTTTTGAACCAAGGACGCACATGTGGAAACTCAACACCCTATCCACTAAGATATTAGAGTTTCGAACCCGGGACGCATATGTGGATCAATTAAGAATAAGGATTTTAATTCTTATTCCAAAATTTTGATTCTAATTGAAAATTTTAAATTTGGAATTTTTAGATTACTTAGAATCTTTAAAGTCAGAGTTATCTTGAAAATTTTGAAATATAATTCTAAAATTCATATATTTTACAAGCTTTTGAATATTCTTGAACTTTTTCATATATGCAATTTATTGTTCTTTATCAAAATTCGGAAAGAATTATAATTCTTGTAACATTTCGTTTATTTCAACAATAAATAAATAAATAAATGCGTTTCAAATAATTTCTTTGCTTAAATCCTACATAAGAAATATTAGAAAATAGAAATAATATAGTCAAATTCAATATAAAAATACATTAACTTAATTTATTAAAGGTTCACTAACAGGCGTTGTGGGTTAACGCAAACATGATGTCTTTTTACAAGGCACTAATGAGTCTCCTCGTTATCAACACGACATGCTCTGTCCGGAAATAAAGCAACACGACATGCTCTGTCCGGAAGTAAAGTTTTCATGCATATTCATATCGTGTCATCGAGTTGTGTGTGATTTTATGTCTAACACTTAGTGTCAATATGTCTGACCAAAAAGAAAGGAAAATATAGATCAATTATTGAATGTGATACTTCTTTTCATCTTAAATACTCAACTTTTTTATGCTTTTAATATACGATAATACTTAGGTATTCAGATGTGAGTATCCAAAGTATCTGAGTACCCAAGTATTGACTTATGTACGGCCCAATAATAAAAAGACACATAATTTAAATCTCATCATACTATTGCGCTAACCAAATATCCATCTTCATCTTCCTCTCACCAAATACAAACATCTCCCACCAGGAGCAAAGTCAGGAAATCATACAGAAGGTGGAACTAACAGTGTCGGATTCAAAAAATATTATTGGGGGGCAAAAATTTTAGACGGAATAGCATGTAAATTGGCATTTCATCGGGCCTTTGGTAGGCCAAAATGATCTATAAAAATTATGCATAAATTTTCTTGAGTTTTCACTTTTTGAGTTTCTAAACCCCAATGTAGGTGGATTCACTCTCCAAAACTATTAAAATACATCAGAATAAACATTCTAAACATGTTGTCATCGTCAAATTAGCTTAAAAAACACTAAATTTTTGTAAATTTTTTTTGTCAACTTTTTTTTTTACCGAAAAACTTGGTGGGCCACGTGACCCCCTGGCCCTTAGACAAATTCCTTTCCCAGACTCCCACCACCACCAGACATCGTCCTATTTGACCATCACAAGCTACCGCCCCTAGCCCGAATTCATGGTACCTGCAGCTCACATGAAGGTAAAAACTATGAAGAAATGAACATCCCACCCCACCCTACCACCACCAGTCACAGTATTCTCCATGTGAAAAAGGAACCCACATTTCTGAACTCATGAAATTGAGTTTTCTGGTAATTGAAAAGGTTCCTTTTGATGGGTGAGGAGGTGGGTTCCTTTTGAATACTCTTCATGATAGTAGACGGTTAAGTTGGGTTTGGTGAGGAAGAAGGTGACTGGTTATATGATTTGTTGAAAATTGAGTGTGTTTGAAAATCAAGATAATGGGTGTTTGGCTAATTTTTCATAAAGTTTTAAATCACACGTGTCTTTTTGTTATTAGACCACGTACATAAATCAATAATTTGAGTACTCGTCGATGAGTATCCAGATATTGTTCTTTAATACATACTAGTTAAAAATTAATGCCATATTTACAAACAAAAGAATGAACCAAGAAGTAGATTTAAAATGAAAAATTGTGACCTAATCTAAACGGTTTGCGGTATAAAATCAAAGTATAGATTAGATTGAAGACAAGTAGCTCAAGTGAAAAAAGAAAATCAAGTAATCAACTATTTCTTTGCAGAGGTTTATTTTTTAAATGAATAAGTTTAAATAGCATAAATGAAATACACATGATACGAATGTGAATGAACCAAAGACAGGGAAATATTATTTATGGTACATGAATACGATAATATGCATGGATGATAAGCTTATAATTTAAAGTATAACACTAATAATTCACGAGATATATATAAAGTGACTATTTCATATGACAATATCCCAGAAACTCCATTTAAGAAAAAAACTTTGGTAGAATGTTTATATCAGCGGCAGGCAACCCAACATATAACAAAAGAAGCACTATGTCAACGACTATGAAGTTTGGTGGGATGTTATTTTTGGATTAGCCAAAAACTCCACTTAAATGGGCACATTTGAAATTATTTTTTTGTATCAATGTGTTCTATTCATTTAGAAATAAATAAATAGTTTTTTGACAAAAAACGTGCAAAGCATCTTTCTTGTACCTTAAATAATGATTGGTTTATTAAAGAAAAAAAATAAACTAAAAACAATGTTTTTCCAAGAGCACATCTTTGATAACTAATAATCAAAGAACACAAGCACCAAAAGGCCAAATAATTGCCAAACCTATAACACCCCAAATAGAAAATAATATGATTCATCACTTATTTGCCAACCCCAAAACAAATAAAAAATAATTATATATAAAAAAAGGAAGCTATCTCTACATAATTTATCATTTCTCAATATTTAAATATTCATCCAAGACAAAAGTGCTACACGGCAGAACTTATCCTTTTATTTCAAATTAGTTTAAATATTTCAATCTTAATTTGTATTTAATCTAGTAGACAAGTAGTATCTTGGATAAGTTGAATCTAGGCAAAGAACCAGGTCAAATTTGGGTGATACGTACTATTTAGTGGTCTGACCATTGAATGGTTCAAGATTCATTTGGAGCCCATCGCAAATTAATATGAGACCATTCAATAGCGGGATCATTGAATGGTCCGTACTACTCAAGATTTGTCTCAAAGAACCAACCAAACAACATATGAAATAATTTATTTTTCTGATGCCACAGATTAAAGAATTAATTACATTTCGAACCATTGAATGATTTAAGATTCATTTGAGACCCACCGCAAATTAATCTGAGACCATTCAATGGTCTACCACCTAAGATTTTTTCCAAAGAACCAACCAAACAACATATGAAATAATTTATTTTTCTGATGCCACAGATTAAATAATTTACTAAAAAATGACTACGACTTTTGTGTGACAAAATTCTGATGTGGAAAGTGAGGACCATTTTGGTGGGCAAAGTGTGACAATGCAAGACTTCGATATACTCTTAAAGAAGTAAGTCTTTCCAATAAATTATTGGCATTTTCTCAAGCAAAGTTTTGTTTTTGCTTTTGTGTTGTTTTATTTTCTGGCGGGAATCATGTACGTCGAAGGGAAGGTTGTTGAAGGCAAGCTCACTGGCCCTAACTATATATATTATTATTGTCTTTCTGGCCTCACATATTTGGACTTTTGAGCTTCAAAATTATATTAATCCCAACCTAAATGCCAACAGGAGTTCATCCACTTATTGGGAAGAGACTGACGATCAATGAGTTTACTTATTAGCTATACTCTTCTCCGCTCGCTTCAACGCTCATGCGAATAAGATTTTCTTAGCGCGTCGATTGCATTAAAAATAAAGCTTATTGAACTAGTTGGCGTGAGAGTTTAATCTGTTTAGGGTTGAGAGTTACTTGAGAAAGTATGACTATATACAGGGTCGGTCCTGTGGGAGTGCAAGTGGTGCACCTGCACAGGGCTCCCGATTTTGAAGGGCCTCCGAATTTTTAATGTGCATGTAATATATATAGATTATTTATATATTTGTTTTGTGCAATAAATTAAATGAATTTACTCTTAGCAGAGATGGTTTTCACAATGCAACTTTCACTCGAGATTGTGGGTTCAAACCCCAGTGGTTTGCATTTCTTTTTTTTCACAAAATTTTAAGAAAGAAAAAAAAATCCAAAACAACATCAAAGCTATTTGAACCCAAGACCTTTTTGGAAAAGTCAAAATTTATTTCCAACTCAACTGATTGTATTTAATATATTTGTTTCCGCAGGAATTAAATTTATATAAATTTGAAAAATCAATCTGTAAGTTTAATTTATAATGATTTTTTTTTAGTAAGGGTCTCGATTAAATTTTCGCACAGGGCCTCCGAAATCTCAGGGTCGGCCCTGACTATATAAGATAAGGAAAAACATAAGTAATTTCTTCTGTTTTCTTTTCGTTTTGATAAGCTGCCAACTTTAAATGACACATCCCGATCCCGAACGAGCCAGGTGTCGGAAGTGCTGGCCG
>CM031080.1:41636970-41698093 GCA_018257905.1 Gillenia trifoliata | reverse complement strand
TCAATGTGGTCCTTCCGTCAAAAATCCGTCAGTTTGCCCGTTAAAAATGCATGTGACACTCACATGTCCACTTTTTAAAGGATATTTTGGTCATTTTGGCCCCACACCTTTACCCCCTCCAAACCCACACCCCCACCCCCACCCCCACCCCCACCCTTACTCACGAGAACTTAGTCGCGCGTTTCGCGGTGAGTTGAATGGCGCGTTGTCGTTTGACTCTGGGGATGATGATGAAGAAGAAGAAGAGGTCATAGGCGACAGTGAGGAGCACCAGATCCCTACAGCTCAGCCGATCGGCGACTACGACATCGTGATCGATGCGCTTCCTTCTGAAACCATCAACACCTCCACGAGATCGGGAAGCGGATGGCGGCGGCGCGGTTCAGGAAGGAGTGCTCGCACGTCTACAACAGCTGCCGGAGGGAGTTTCTGGAGGAGAGCTTATCAAAGCTAGGGTTGCAGAAGCTGATCATCGAAGAGGTTCAGAAGACGCCATGGCAGGACCTCGAGGACAAAATCGAGCGGTGGATTAAATCCGCAAACGTCGCGCTTCGGATTCTGTTCCCAAGCGAGCGTCGACTATGCGATCGCGTCTTCTACGGCCTCTCCTCTGCCGCGGACCTCTCGTTCATGGAGGTTTGTCGAGGGTCGACTATTCAGATACTTAGTTTCGCCGACGTGGTGGCGATAGAGAGAAACTGGGGGGGAGGGGGGTGGGTTTGGAGAGGGTAAGGGTGTGGGGCCAAAATGACCAAAATACCCTTTGATGTGCGGCACCAAATGTCAGGGACGACATTGATTGATTTTGAATGTTAGGGACCATTTTGATGACTTATGTCAATCTCAGGGACCTTTCGTGATATAAACCTTGTTTCGTGATATAAACCCTGTTTTTAACGGGCAAACTGACGGATTTTTGATGGAAGGACCACATTGATGTGCGGCACCAAATGTCAGGGACGACATTGATCGATTTTGAATGTTAGGGACCGTTTTGATGAATTATGTCAATCTCAGGGACCTTTCGTAGTATAAACCCTTTTAAAAAATATATCTCTTAAGGAAAAGAATCCCAATTTTTGCAAAAAATAGGAACTAGTTGTGCTGCCAACTCCATATTGAATTTCAACTATCTATTTTTTAAATTTCACTCTATATATCATATTCATAAACTATTAGCCATAACAAAAATAATTGAGGCATCTAATTGTACCAAAGAAATTGAGGTACAAAGTGTTCTAGGTAGGGGTGCAATTTGGGTTGGGCCAACCTGAATCCGTCCATGTTCAACCCACCTTTAAACCCAAACAAACGGGTTTTTTTCTTAGTTATAACCTGCTCAAACCCAAACCAATTTCAACTCGTTCATTGATTGAGTTGGGTTGGGTTGATTCTTTGCCCGCTCATCCCCAACAAAGCCCAACCTGATTAATCAAACTGAATTCAACTCAATTGTAACCCAAATCAACTAATGCTCATATTACACTCAAGTGGGCCAAGTCCAACAACGAACACTTTTTATAATATTTATTTTTTTTTAAATAGAACACCCTTTATAATAATTTTTTCTTTTTTTTTTTGGTGCCAACTTTGGTATTTTTTTGTATTTTAATTCAAACTTTGCATGGTTGAAACTTTCGTATTTGGTTTAATTTTAGAACATATATCAATTTGTGCAACTGAATTTAAGTTTTGATTTATTTACGAAATTAAAGTTAACTAGCTTTGATGCTATTTGGCTTAATTTTTTAAGAATTCTTGCAAACTAAGTTGTTTTAGGATTAAACTCAAAAAGTTGGGCAACCTGAACCTAACCCAAGTAAACCCGAATCCAATTAAACCCTAGCCTGAATAAACCCGAATGAAACCCAACCTCAAACCTAGCCTGACTTGTAAGGGGTGGGTTAAGGTTGGGTTGACCTTTCAACTCACCCAACCAGCCCGAGTTGCACTGATACGACCCGTCCGAAAATTATAGTATTTTATTCCCGAAAGTGGGAAATGACCAAATGCCCCTGGTTGGGCAATGGTTGATTGTTGGTTGACTTCCGTGTCGTGACACGTAAGACCCATTTCTTAGCACTTTCTTAATGTACTCGTCGATACGAGCGCGTGGACGCGAATGAGACGAAATTCGGAGCTCGAACGAAGGTTCTACGGGACATTAATCTCAATGGCGTTCCTGTAATTTCTGATTGGATCTCTATTTTTGTAATTTGCGCTTTGGGCCCAGTGAGCTCAGTGAGCCTAGTAACTTTCACTATCCCTCACTCTATCATTGTCATTGTCTCTCTCATTCTCCCATCCTTCTTCCCCGAGAGCCAAACTCGATGGCTTTCCCCGGCAGACCACCACAACCCCAAACTACCACCATGGTCACCTCCAGTTCACCCAAAACCAAACCAGAAACTCGAACCCAAAAACCCATAACCTGTTTCTCAAAAACTCCGGCGAACTTCGAAACTTTCCCTGCAAAACTGGCCACGATCGGCTTCGTGGTGACCACCAATCAGCTCCTGGTGAGTCCTAGAACATTATCCAAGTCATGCATGCAAGCTTTTAGCCTAAAATCGATGTTTAGGAATCGGCCACTTTGGGTGTCGTGGCTTATTTTCCATTTTCCGGCCATCTCCGCCCATCTTTGGACCTCGAAATAGGTAAACTTGTATTCCTCATCTTCCTAGCTTCATTTTGGTATATGGTACGTGTGAAATGGTGGAGATTGGACTGAGATATGTGTTTTTGAAGTTTTCCGACAAAATCCTCAGATTCCGGCAAGTAGACAGCGGCTGGAAGTTGCAGCTGTGACCGGCGAGCTGACGTCAGCCAACCCGGCCCTGACGTCAGCAGACCCCGTCCAGATTCGGTTGGACCGGGAATATTCCAATGGTATAATCCCTTTCCTTAACTGATGTCGTTAACAGAATATTCTAATGTCGTTAGAATATTCCGTTAAATCCCAGAATATTCCGTTAAAGTTAGTTAACGGAGCGCGGGGCGTGACTGCACCTGGCAGCGCGTGGTGGCCTTCCACCGGCGTGTGGCGGCAGCGTACGGCTGCCCACTGCGGCGTTCTTGGGTTTTCAGACCCCGAAACTCCTAATTTGAGTTCCGTACTCCGTTTTCTTTGTAGTTTTCGACTACTTTATTAATTGTGGGTGTTTTACCTTAGTATTGGCAACCCGAGGAGTACAGAGAGCGTACAAACAAGCACTTTTAGGCAACGATCACTGTGAGTGGGCCTTTTCTTTATAAAGTATATCTTATATATGTGTTGTGATTTGAGAATTACATTTATGCTTTGAAATGAATCTTGGTTTTACTTATTATCTTACTTGGTATTCGAAGTCCAAATGTTTTTAGCATATTATCGATATTCCGGATACAGTATCTGAGAATACCATTTTAAAATGGTTTACTACGAGACTCACTTTAGAAATGAAGTACCTTACACTATACCCCGTTTTAATATACGAGACTTTACCCGTGGCATGTTTTCATACATGCTCAATTAGGTTTGCTTACACATTGTCTATAGTACTGTCTGGGGCCAGGATCAGCTTCACGTGTATGTTCACACTGCACCGACACGCTCACTTTGGATCCATTGTAGGTGCCAGCCTGTTTCTAGTTGCTTTGGCATCTAGAACTCGTTGTGACGCGCTTAGCGCCAACTTCACGTGTATGTAGTACTCGAGCGTATATTATTATTACACCCAGCTTGTTCATGGCAGAATACCCCTGCATGAACTCGTGTGTCTGCACTGCCTACTGAGCTTACCCAGATTTTATATTGTGATTTTATGAGTACCTGATTTCACTGATGCCACGGAGGTTGATGTTATTCTTGGATTTCTCGTATTGATTTGTACGTGTTGATTTATGTGAAAGCTGTTATATTGAAGTTTGTGGTTATTTACCTGTTTTGTAAAATAATTACTTTTTCGTTCTGAAACTGTTTTTCATACTTACTTATGTAGTATGATTTTCATAATTATTACGAGTTTTTACGGCGAGGGGTTAGTATTTTCGGAAAAGCAAAGTTTTAGAAAAATTATTGTTTTTGGCCCACTCACATTTCTGTTTTGCGCCCTTCCAGATTTAGTAGGCTTGGAGCTTTTGACGTCAATGCGCGGTGGCATATTTCCTCCTCAGTGTAGAGGTAATTGTAGTTACTCAGTAAATTCTATCATGCCAAATTTGTTATTCTATTATTATTCTTTTCGGTTCACACACTTCCAGTGCACTCTGTTATTATTTTAATTCAATTTCCTTTTTATCACTTAAATTACTCTTAATTTCCTCAAATGGCTTTCGTCACCTCACGAGGTGTCGGCCAGCACCCTCGATTTTTAGGTGTCCACCTGGACATCCAGGTCGAGGTGTGTCATGCACCCCTTGTTCTAGGAAACATTGAAATTTCATCGCGGTAATCAAATTGGTAAATAGTTTCGGATTAAATTTATTTTCGACAATGATGATCTATGAATGGAGACTTCAAAAAAGTAGATGGTTCGGACCATTGAAATTCAATGTGGAGTAGGCCCCACATTTAATTCCAAATTCTTTTTAAAAAAATTGGGGATCCCTTTTCTGTCACCCGAACTTGAAGAATCGTATGGTTTGGTGAAAATACCAGAATATGTGTTTTTATTTTGTTTTATTTTTTAGAAAAAAAATTGCGATTGTTGAATTTTTACAAGAACTTTTGTGAGCTTGTTAAGGAAAATGTTGAATGCACTTTGCTAGAAGAAATAAAAATATAAATAAACAATACTAGCGGGTCCTAGAATGTAGTCAAAACAGATTTGTCAAAATTCTCCGAATGTCCTACCCAAATTTTAGAAAGTTTATAGTGTGGAGAAAGTACCAATAGAATCGGCTTTATGAGGGTTTTTTTTTTTAACTTTGCAAGATCGATTAAAAACAAGGTTCTAAAAAGCGCTAGGCGCTAGTAGTGCGGCGGACATGGGACTAACGCTTAGGGGCCTAGGCGGGGGCCTAGGCGGAGCCTAGGTGGACTAGGCAGATTCAAATATAAAACAATACTTGTATTGGGAGTTTGGGAGAGATAAGATGCAAAATAGAAGAATACATAAATTTATAAAGTACTACAATCAACTCAAAGTCTCAGACTAATGTAGCAACTTATTTCATGGCATTGTCATCATCACAAACTAATGCAACAAAAATTAGAAAAACCCAAAATAAAATTCGAAAATAAAATTCAATAATTCATAATCTAAAATTCACATAATCTTTCATCACATATTAGTCAATGATTTAATGAATCAATATATGTAAATGGGATCGTGCATCTAGAATTCAACATCATTCAATTGCACCATGAAGAAAATTAAAGATTAAAATCTAAAACAAAAAAAAAAAAACTTAATTTAAAAAAAATAAATTAAAAACCCTAAAACCCCCTAGCCACCGCCTAGGGGCACGCCTAGCCCCTACTCGATTTCCTCCATGTTTTGGCCTAAATCTCATCGTTTCTCCACCGCCCAACACATAGGCGCCGCCTAGGACAATTTTTAGAACACTAATTAAAAATCGTGAGTAATATTAAAAGCCTCTTTGGTAAATACAAGGCTTATTTTTTGTAATGCCCCTTGAAATTCAACTTCAATCCCACTTTCTCCCATGAAATGTAAATTTCACCATTTAAACCCCTGAAAGTCAATCTTTGCTCCACGTTGCCGAGATTATGTTAATTTTGTCAAATAATGTAACATTCTGTAAAAAAGTTTGTTATAAAATATTTCCTAAGGGGGATATTTTGGACACGTGCGTGTTATTTTGTACACTGGACTGTGTAATTTTATAGTTTTTGGTGGGAGCACATACCCCTAAAAAACCAAAATATCTCTCACTTCTTCCTCCCTCTTCCCCGTCACTTTCACTTTTCTTCTCTCTCTCTCTCTATCTCTCTCTCTCTGTCTCTCTCTTTATGTCTCTCTCTCTCTTTCTCACCGTATGTGCACCGTGCACGTCATCGAAAACTTTTCGAACCAAAGTGATCTAAAGTCACCACCCTCTTTGTCTCGACGCTCTGGACTCAACGATGCTAATCGTTTGACGGAAAAAGCACCCGGAAGAACCGAACCTTCCCGAAAATTTTTTCGCCATTCCAGACCAAGATGAGGTTTCTAACTACTACCATTGGATTCCTCTCGTTGAATAGATGAATTTTCATATGTCATTTGCTTGATTTGGTCGTGTTTTGACGTAGATCGATGAGCTACAGTAGCCATGGTCTTTCGAAGGGAAATACAGGCCATTTCTCGAGCTTTTTCGGGTAAACCAAAGGTATACTGTCATTTTACTCATCTCTAGCTTCATTTTGACATAAAGAACGTGAAATTTAGCTAAGAAATGAAGAAGTTATGAACATTTGAAAATTTTTCAGAAACCGACCACTTTTCCGGCGGCAGTGAAGGCGACCGGCTCGAGTTGCAGCGGCGACTGGTTTAGACCGGCTTGAACTCGGTCCAAACTGGCATGTGACGTCAGTAACCAGTTCAAACCAGGTCCAAACCGAGAATATTCTCAGATATTTTCCTTTAACTCCGTTAGGAATATTCCGTTAGATTTAACGGAGATACTGGAATCTTCCGTTAAATCTAATGGCATTAGTTAATGTCGTTAGTTGACTGTTAGTTTGACCTAGTGCATGAGCCGCCAGTGGGCCGCGTGTGTGGGCACGTGGGGCATTATTTCCGAATTCTGTCGACGCGAGGCGACTTGTGATGACGTGTACTACCAATGGGCAATTCGTATGGTATTTTTCGGAGTGTTTCGGACTTCCGTGTTGAGCAAACAAGGGATTAGTGTCGTTAATTAGTTTAATTAGTAACCTTTATGAGTTTAATCATTATTATAGTGATATCTCATATAGGTGAGACTGATTCAGAGGACTACCGGGACTATTCAGGATAGGGGGCTACGACCCGGCTACTTACAGGTGAGTGAGTGGGTCTTTGTTTGATAAATATATTATTATGTATAGTTTTTCACTACTTTCTTTAAATTGTTAGCACGACTCACATATTATGTGATTGTTGGAGGTAGAACATCCATATTATATTTGCCATACATTTTTCCATATTGTTGCTCATTAGTAGATGTAGAATACCCAGGTATCAGTACTCAGTCATATGGCCAGAACTAGCCTTGATGTTTGGAGGTATCACACCTAGTACTGCTACGCAACTTTGGATCCATTGTCTGTATTAGCATGTTCTAGTTTGCACTAGGCAACTCGAACTTGTGTGTGACGCACTTTGTGCACAATGATTAGCGTTTGACTCACGTCATTGTAGTACTCAGCGTATTTCTCATATACCTAGCATGTCCTCACAACTTATCTATTTGGGCTTGCGTGTTTACATATGGGCGAGCATTTAGTTTTGTTTTCGAGTAGTTTGTTATGGTTTTACCATTGGTTTTTAGGGAGTACCCGTATTACTATTATAGTATTTTGAGGATCATACTGGGAGTATGACGTATTTTTCAAAAACTATACATGTTTTTCAGCGAGGGGACAATATGCAATTGAAAACAAATGTTTTATCAAACTTTACTTTTTGACCCACTCACCCTTTTATATTTTGCGCCCCTTTAGCAACTAGTGGCGGATTTGTTTATTAGTGAGACGAGGGCTTACTTCGGCAGTGGTTGGTGGTTCTTACAGTTTCTCCAGACTATGAAAGATTCGTTCCAATTTTTAGTTAATTTCTGCTTATCCATGCTCACGAGTATGTGAATGTTTATATTCTCTGCACTATTTACTATGCTCTGACTGTTATGCACCTGTAATAATGAGTTTTACCCATCACCACACTTTTGCTTCCGTTCCAACTCTAAACCTACTCACTTCACTCATGCACATGCATAATTGGCTTTCGTCACTTAACACGTGTTGGCCAGCACTTCCCGACACCTGGCGTGTCAGGATCGGGATGTGTCAAATAAAAATTAGGGTTAAGTACGAATAACTATCCAACCTTTAAAGGTGATTCCAAATTGATCCAAACTTTTTGAAACATTCCAAATAATTGCCTAACGTTTTGAAAAATGGACACTTGTTAGGTCACCAACATTAAATGATGACGTCAATACCATTAATTGATGATGTCATTAATGGTAAGTGATAATGTGAACAAATAATTGAGCTAATTTTCACTAACACGTCATTCATAAAGTTCTGAATCTCTAAATAGACCATTCTTATCCAAGTAAAACACCAACTTTATCTAGTTAAACAGGGATCAGTTTGGAGATTTAGAGTTTATAGATGACGTGAGAGTGAAACCCCGCTTCAATACTTGTCCAGGTCATCACTTAATACTTGTGACCTAACAGATGTCTAATTTTAAAAACTTTAAGTAGTTATTTGAAATGTATTAAAAGATTGAGATCAATAGCATCGGGGAAGGGGGAGGAAACCATATGACTTAAGCATGCAAACCCCAATTTCATTCACTTTCCACGTTAAAGCAGAACCTCGACCCGCCCTCACCCCTTCAGCGCCCCACCCCCGCCCCCGTGGCCGCCCCCCCCCCCCCTCGGACACACCCACCTCTGCCTACCAGACCCACCCTCATGTCGTCGCATGCCCAGTGACATCATATCATTGGATTGGTGGGTTTCACATGTGTGTCACAAAAGTAAGTTAATTTTTATTTGACGAAATTAACAAAATCTCGACAAATTGGAGTAAAAATTGATTTTCAGTGGGTTAAGTGGCCAAATTTTCATTTTAAGTGAAAAAGTGAGATTGAAGTTGAGTTCCAAGGGGAATTGCAAAAAATAAGCCTAAATGCAACCATAAGAATGTTAAGGGTGATACTATTTAGACACACAATACTAACACACTTAATACTAATATACAATGATAAGGTTCACTTCTATTAGATAGTGTGTCAACATAATTTTGTGTGTAAATAGTTTTATTAGAATGTTAATCCAGATACATGAGTTCCCTTTTCATGTTTGATAAAATCATGGGAGTATTTTAGTCTCTTTTTACCTTTTTGGCGTTAGGATTTGGTTCACAATTTGAACCTTTTTATAAAGGAAAAAAATGGTTGATTAATCTTCTTTTAATAGGATCCCAGAAACGATTTGAATTGTTTAATATTCTTCTTTTATTTATTTTTTGTTCAAATAATATTCTTCTTTTATTCAATCATCATTCTAATTAAGAATAATGTTTGTGTCCCCTTATGAATTTGTCTTCCACTTACGATTAACAAATATTTACCGTTCCGAACATTATAACCGAAACCGTTCATTTTCTTTATCATCATCTAAAAATCATATATGCAAAAAATTATTCAATTTGAAGATCTTTTAGCCATTCATATGCATAAAACAAATGAACGGTTCATCATGAGAATGCTACTTACTTGTTACCAAAATCGTTGATTGATTTAACATGTAGAGATGACTAAACAATCTCCAAATTGAATTATTTTTTATAGATATGATCTTTAAATGATAAAGATAATGAACGATTCCGATTATGATGTTCAAACAATAAAAATTTGTTAGTAAGTCTCCCCATAAGGGACAAACATTATCCTTAATTTAATCTAAATAACGTGCGATTCAAATTTAGATGTAAAAGGCGGAATACAACGCTCTACCTTAACTACTAATGTTGACGTGTAAACGGTTCAATATATATTAGAAACAAAACTAAAACAAGCTCTTCTTTAAATTTCAATATTATTAGAAAAAAGTGTGAATTGATCCTGTGCGAAAGCACGTTACATGAAGAACTATCAGAAACAAACAGAACATCACCACCATCCTCGTCTGAAACTCCAAAATGGGTATCCCAAACGGGTGAAATTTACTTCGACTCATGATTTCAGGCGCTTTTGATGAAACGATGAGCACCGGAAGTTTACACTTGGCATCCATCATCTCCTCCAACTCCAACCCATCATCGTCATTATCGTCGTCGTCATCGTCGTCATCAGATGATGACGTCATCGACCCATCATCCCCGACAAACCGTCTCACGGCTTCTCTAATGTCGTCGCAGCAGCGAGTCTCCTCATCCTCGAAGAACTCCAGCACCCTCCTCAACTCCCGGTCCGCCACGTCCTCCACAAACGGCCGGACCGGAACCGCGTTATCCGGCTGGAAGCAGTACGCGTTGGGGTTGTCGTCGACGATCACTAGCCGTCTCAGGTCCCTCCCAAGCCAGGCCAGGTCCTTCACGAACCTCCCATTCACCTCCGTACACGTGTCCCTGTATAGCCGGTGCGAAATCACCAGCTTCCGGTCCAGCCGGTCGAGCACCAGAGTCGCGTACTCGCGCAACCCGGCCGTGAACACCACCACCTCGTACTTGTTCCCTAATTTCTCCAAAAACTCGTCCACGCCAGGACGCTTCACGACGTAGAAAGTCATGATTTTGCCGCGAATCTTCGGCCGTACGATGAAGTCGAAGTTCTTGGGCGGCGGGCCCGTCACGGAATGGACCAGTGTCTCGTCGAGATCGAGGAACACGGTCCGCTTCTCTGGCGAAGTCAGCGGCGGGAGCGGACGGCGTTCTTGGGTTAATTCGGATTCTCGTTGGCCCTCTCGGGTGTGGGTTTTTTGAATGATCTTAAATCCTTTGTTGGAGCCAATGCGGGTCAGCACAATAGAGGAGGCAGCAGCTGCGGCCTTTTTAACGGAGCAGTTGCGGCGGTGGCGCCGCCTTATGCCGCGACAGCGGTTGATGGACATGGGATTTTTGTCGTTCGCGGTTGTCTTCAAAATCTTGGACACCATTTTCTTTTGTTTTCTAGACCTCGGATGTAAGGTTAAACTTAAACCCTATTTTCTTTCCGGAGTTGATTGCTTGAGTCTCTTCAAGGTTAGAATTTGAAATGAAATGTTGGAGAAGTTAGATTTGGTAAGAAATGTTGGGGGAGTGGAGAGATTTTTAAAATGTTTGGTTCGGTGTAACGATCGATAGTGAAGGTTAGAACCGAAGCCTAAGTGAGGTTTGAGTTTGTTTTAGCTGCGGTTATTTTGTTCGGAGATAATTGGTTTTGTATTAAGTTAAGACATATTGCATGCGTGATTTGGTTATTACAGTTTAACCAGCTAGGGTTTTAGTTTCGTAGTGAAGCTATCACTACCAAGTCTACCAAATTAAGTACCTAGTCATCATCTTAATTCGCCTTCTATACTTGTTGGTTTCTTTTTTCTTTTTTCTTTTTAATTCCTTTAACAACATTTGTGTGCGATAGTAATCAAAATCAAAACTCAGATAATATCAGAATATCGACAATCAATCAATTAGAAGTCGATGAAGTTTTCCCACTGCCGATGTTGAAGTAGGGGAAATCACCAACCACCATGATGAGAAAAGTGGTGATCGGTGGGATGGAGGGTGTTAATTGCCTTCAATTATCTTCATCACCACTTATCATGTTCATCACATTTTATTATGCGTTTTCGAATTTATTTGACTTTCTTTCTTTAATTATTGGACTTTTATTTCTTTCTTTGGTGAATTTCTTTGATTGCTTAGGTCATTCATCTTTATTTTTTAAGTTAAAAATATTACAAGTCAAACTGTAATCTAGGTGGAAATTGTTAAATCAAATAACCATAATTATGTCATTCATTTTCTCCACGATTGTATTTATGAATTTTGCTCTCTATTTTACCTTAGTTTTATTTATTTTCATCTGTGGACAGCTGGACTACAAAAAGAACTGGGCTTCGGCCACAAGTGTTCTGGGCTTTGCAGGCTAGCCCTTGTAAAATAAAAGAAGGACATCATCTGGACTCATCATTCCATTTCCATGAATCAAATCCAAAGATAGACTAAAAACTCCACCAAAAATAAAAAAAAGGACTAACAACCAATTTTTTTTCTTAAAGTAAGTATCCCACCACACATTAATGGTAGACAAATCTATTTTCTTATGCAACTACGATCTCACATGAGACAGTAACATTAACTTTTGACCTCAGGTCAAATGGTACACCAAAAGATAGTTAGTAACTCCAAAAAATGCATTCGTGATAGTTCAAACTTGTAACAACTCGAGTTTGTATTGAATTCAGGTTGTGTTTGGCTCGTCAAAGGTTGGCTCTGGAAAAACGCAATATGTTCAGCTTGATAAGAAACAAATCAAGCTTGAGCATTTATATGTTTGACTTGTAAAGCTCGTGTTCAACTTGTATTTTTTATGAAACAACCCAAACCAGACTCTATTTGAGAAGTTTTCTTAGAGTAAAATATCCTATTTAAGATGTTGCTTCTAAAGAATTGTGTTCACCTTTTTTCGAACTTTATATTGGCTATCTTCAATTTGACATTTTTTTTAAGAGGAAGATTGATTTTATGTTTAGTCTTCTTTTGTTTAAAACAGAAAAAACCTACAAGTATGCAACTTAGCCTACCACCAGTTCTAGTCATCAAATTAATAAGAAAGAAAAAACATTTATGCGAGTATCTTAAAGTACTATGTTTAAAAGTTGTGTTCCATATTGTTTGTGTTTTACATATTCTAATTCTATTATCAAAATGTGCTGCCAAGTTTTGTTACAAGATTGGACCAAATGGTTTAGATCGCTCTAGCTAGACTTGGTTTGGCTTGGCTCATTTACAGCTCTACTTAGCAAAGCATGCGGTATGCTTACATATACTTAACCAAAATGAGATTTTTGCTAAATTAAGATGAACTATGCGAATGATTTGTCTTTTTTTTTTTGAAATCGTTATTAGCACGACAAACTTTCATATTGCACTTATTCATTTTTTTTTTTTTCATTAATGGAGAGTGCTGCTTTTTTGAAATCAAGTTCACTTTTTTCTTTCTAATAAATTGTCAATACCCCATTAACATGTTCCTTGCCTTCATACCGACAGACTTTTGAATATCACAGATTGTATACAATTATGTGTAAGATAAACACATAAATACAATACAAGTGACGATCACTTTCAAATCTCCCCCTACCCTAAAAACACAAAGATATAAATAAATGAGGAAAGCAAAGCATAAGAATGACATCACTGAAAAAAGCATGCAAAATTGACTTTTACTACACTTTTGTACATTTTCCAATCTTTTTTCTGGAAGTACACTGCTTACCCAAAAAATCACCATCATAATCCTACAACAATAAGCAAGCAAAAAAAAGACTTGACCAAACTTCACTAAAAACAGTGTGTATAGTATCTTCGTAGTTGAAAAAATGGCGATAGCAAATTTCTTCACAAATTAACAAAATTAATGCAGGAAAGTGTTACTTAAGAGAGAATCTTTGCCTGCCACTGAAAACAACAAAAAGCTTTCCAGTAACTTCATGTCATCATGAATTATTGGAGACCTCTATTATTATTATTATTAGTATTAGAGTTTTTATCACAATTGGTCTCTGAAATTAGACATTCCAATCAAAATGGTCCCTAAAATTGAAAATCCATCAATTTGGTTCCTGAAATTGGGTCTCGCAAATCAATTTGGTCCTTCCGTTATATTTCAGTCAATTTTCTGTTATGTGCTGACATGGCACACAAGTGGGTCCCACCTATCCAATTATATAGTGTCATGGGGGTTAACCATAAAAAAAAATTGTTTTATAAAAATTTGAAAAAATTGTTTTATATGGTGCCAAATCTTTTAAAAACAATATTTTTTATGGTTAATCTATGTGGCACCATATAATTGGATAGGTGAGACCCACTTGTGTGCCACATCAACACATAACAGAAAAATTGACGGAAATGTAACGGAATGACCAAATTGATTTGCGAGACTCAATTTCATGGACCAAATTGATGGATTTTCAATTTCAGGGGTGCAACATCCCGTAAAAAAGTTTGTTATAAAATAATTCCTGGGGAATATTCTCTACACATGCGTGTTTGTTTTGTACACGTGAGTGTGTAAGTTTACTGTTTTGGTGGGTGCACAATACCCCCAAAACCCAAAATATCTCACTGCTCTTTCTTCTTCCCCGTCAGTTTTCCATTATCTTCATTTCCTTATTTTCTTTTTTTTTCCTCTCTTTCTCTCTCTCTTTACCGTGTGTCTACAATGTACACCGACGGAAACCCGTCGAATCGAAGCGAACGAAAATCACCACCTTCTTCATCTCGACGCCGTGGACTCAACGGTGCAAACCGTTCGTCCAAACTCTCAACCGTTTGACGGGAAACGCTACTGGAAGAACCGGACCTTCTCGGCCATTTTTCGGCCAATCTCGACTGAGGTGAGGTTTCTAACTACCACCATTGTGTTCCTATCGTTGAGTAGATGAATTTTCATAGGTCGTTTGCCTGATTTGGTTGAGTTTTGACGTAGATCGACAAAGCTACAGTGAACCGCAACTTTCGGGGCAATTACAGGCCTTTTCCCTAGCTTGTGCAACCAATCCAAAGGTATATTGTGATTCTACTATTATCCAGCTTCATTTGGATATATGGCACGTAAAATTTGGCCAAGAAATGAAGAAGTTATGGAGTTTTAAAAATTATCCAGAAAACCGACTAAAATTCCGGCGACGGCGGCCGGAGTTTTGGTAGGGATGACCGGCGCTGACGTCAGCGATGACGTCAGCAAACCGGTTCAGACCGGCCTTGCTGACGTCAGCGATGCCGTCAGCAACCGGTTCAGACCGTCCTTGCTGATGTCAGCACCGGTTCTGACAGGCGCTGACCGGCTCGGCTGAGCCGCGCGTGGAGCCGCGTGTGGAGCTGCGCGTGAGCCGCGCGTGAGACAGCGCATGGAGCCGCGCGTGGAACCGCGGCTTGCCGCGTTTGAACCGCGCGTGGGGGCGCGTGAGGACTCCTTTTTCGATTTCGTCTTCGCGAGGCGACTCGTGACGACGTGTACTACCTAGGGGCAGTACGCATGGTATGTTTCGGAGTGTTTTGGACCTCCGTGTTGAGCAAACAAGGGATAAGTTTAATTAATTAGTTATTTAGTAACCTTTATGAGTTTAATCATTATTACAGTGATATCTCATATAGGTGAGACCTATCCAGAGGACTACCGGGGCTACCCAGGACTGGAGGGCTACGACCCGGCTACCTACAGGTGACTGAGTGGGTCTTTGTTTTGATAAATGTATATGTACATATGGTTTTTCAATGCTTTCTTCAAATTGTTAGCATAATTAATATCATATACGTTTGTTGGAGGTAGAACATTCGTATTATATTGTCATATTGCCATACATGTTTTTTTTCTGTTGCTCACCTGTAGATGTATAACACCCCAGGTATTAGTACTCAGTCTTGTGGCCAGGACTAGCCTTGACGTTTGGAGTAGTCACTACCAGTATCGCTACGCAGCTTTGGATCCATTGTAGGTACTAGCCTGTTCTAGGTTGCACTAGGCAACTCGAACTTGTGTGACTGCACTTTGTGCACCAGCGCTTAGCGTTAGACTCGCGTCATTGTAGTACTCAACGTATTCCTTATATACCTAGCCTGTTCCTCGTAACTTAGCTACTTGGGCTTGTGTGTTTACATATGGGTGAGCATGTCAGTAATCATTATTGGGGAGTACCCGTATATTTTTATTATAGTATTTTTGAGGTTCATGCCAGAGGGTATGACGTGTTTTCAAAAACTATACTTGTTTTCCAGCGAGGGGTTAGTAGACTCTTGAAAACAACGATTTTATCAAACTTTGCTTTTTGACCCACTCACCGTTTTATGTTTTGCGCCCCTCCAGGACCTAGTGACGGTTCACTTATCGGTGACTCGAGGACTCTCTTCGGCGGTGGTCGACGGTTCTGACATTTCTTCAGACTATGTAGGATTCACTCCTACTTGTAGTTAACTTTTATTTATCCATCCTCACGGGGATGTGAATGTTTTATACTCCTGCACTATTTACTTTGCTCTGCTTGTTATGCATCTTGTATTATGGGTTTTTAACCCTCACCACACTTCTACTTCCGCACTCTACTCTTGTCATTCTTACTTTTCACTTAATTCTTGCATAATTGGCTTTCGTCACCTAACACGTGTCGGCCAGCACTTCCCGACACCTGGTGTGTCCGGAATCGAGATGTGTCAAGGGGCCATTTTGATTTGAAGGTCCAATTTCAGGGACCAACAATGATAAAAAAAACCCTTATTATTATTATCTCTTTCACTTGCCATATGAATTGGTCAAAATAATTTAATTTCCCTACCAATTTACCAAAAAAAAAGTGCTAATATAATCCTGTGTGAAACCATCAAATATACCATAGAATCTTAGTCCAACACCTAAAAATTTGGTATGACGAATGGGGTGGTAAATAACCACATGGATGTTGAAATGGTGAATAGTGGGAGGTTAGATTTTGCATGCGCATTGAACAAATTTATTGGTTTGTATCAAATTTCTCTTGTTCATCATTTGGTTGTTCTTTTGAATTGAGTGGAAGATTGAAAACAAGTTGATGTTAGCATGCACTAAGAATTGTATATTGATAATTAGATTTCATCAGCATGATCAGATTCAGGTAACCATGGGGTCAATGCAAACATAATTAACTTTCTAATTACTTCATAATTGGGTAGTTAAAAGACACTTTTCATGCAAGGTAGTGGTTGACTAGTACTGAATCACCACTGAGTCACAACTGTATCTTCTTTCTTTAATAAAAATAATTTCCATTTATTATGGATCAAGGTCGTGTAAATTATATATACATGATTTATATAGAAAAATTATATATACATTACTCGTTGTTATTACAAGTGGTGTTACTACTCTAAGTTGAACTAAAAAAAGGAGAGGGATAGTTTAAACCTTGGATACAGTGAGTTAATTAAAGATACAAATCTTATTCACCAAGCAATCCATCACTTGGTGAAAAATTGTAAATTATATATTATTGGAAAGTAATGGTGATCCAGTTAAAAGTCTTGGGTAATTTTCTCTAACCGAATTACCCAAAACTTAAGTAATACAATAATGGGTTAATAGTATACTGTACTTCCAAAATATATGGAATAAATAATTCAATTTTTTTAAACAAGAAAAGTGGTGGCTCTTAGTCTTAGGCTATATCATCTTACTCTATAAAATGACTCTTGTTTGTGTGAAAATCTATGTGATGAACTATAATTGATCGTCACTCACCAGTTGAAGACAAAAATCATGTCTAGCGAGTAAAATTGAATTGAGGGAATCACAAACCAGAAACATCTTATGATTTATTTTTTATAATTGATTGGATCTTTTACCGTCTCGAATAGTCCTTTAGGAAAAGGTTCAGAAAATATATTAAGTATTTCTTGTCAATTTCGACCAAAACATAAGGTATTTCTTGTTTATTTCCCTCTATACTCATATATGCAACTGTCTATATGAATGATGTGTCCAAGCCGAATGAAAAGCAAATTCTATTTTTGTTTATTTAAAATTGGGGAGCATTTCTATTTTTGTCTTAAATAACTGAAGAGCATTTATATTCACTTACTTTATCACCAATTTACTTAGTTGGAAAATAATAGAGGTCGACTTTGGAGGTTTTAATTTTTAGTTTTATAATTTTAAATTTTGGGGATCAATTTGGAGGTTTTAACAAAACCGTGAGGGCGTGACAAAAAATATTATAATTTTAAAAAAAACAATCATCATTAAACAAAATTACCTTGCAAGTGGCAACTAGGGTTTTAGCTGCAAAGATTTTCAAAATCCCTGCGAGATATAGAAGATTTTTCCTTGTATAATTTGTATTACTCGGAGAGCAAGTTTGTCTTTCTTTTATTACTATAAATAAAGGCAATAAGCATGAAGAATATGGACCACAATTCCTCATGCCCTTTCTCCCACTCTTTGCCGATTCTCTCACCACTCTCTCTAGATTTTAGGTCACAACATATGACACAAGTATTATTCTTTATAAATGGTTAATTTTTATGTCATTCATTACACAAACAATGACCACGAATTGTTTTCCCATTTTTAGCAAGAATTTTAATTTTACCATTATAAAATGACATTAAACCATGCAAGGAAAGAAATAATAAAAGGATGTTATCACCAATGACCACGAATTGAATCATATGTTATGTCATTTATAATGTATACCATATAAGTAGATAAATCATACATTTTCTTTAATGAAAAACTGACTTAATATAGAGATGATCTTGAAATAATGATTTAGAAGATGTTCTGGTTATGTCATGTATTATGTTAAACTGTAATTTGCTTACTTTGTCTTTTAACTAAAGTATTGTTATTTGATTCCCAACGCGAGTAATCTTACCCTGTCAAAAAAGAGAAACTACATTTTATCTGATCCTTATCCGAAATTAAACATACACAACTTACTTTTTTTTCTTTCTATTTTTGCATTTATGCCCACCCAAAAAATGGCCAAACTTAGTTTTTTAGTCTTGCAAAGCCAGGTCCAAATTTCAAGGACTTGAGGATGTGAATTAATAACGCTTACTAGAAGAAAGGCATTCATGTCCACTCTGTATTTCCGGTGGGTAGTTGAAGCAGTCTTGAATGCCCTTTCTGCTATTTCATAAGCTTGCCACATTTTTCAACGATATCTCCTATGGAAACTCCCATCTGAAATACCTTTTATAAAAAAAATAAGCATTATAATCCCACAAAAACATAAAGCCCCATCCTTTTCTTCTTAGTCAACATCCTCTCTCTCTCTCTCTAGGACCTTTGCGGATCCCATAAATTGGGGTTGTCCTGCAGGGTTTTTTGCTCACTCCAAGATTTGAAGAGAAAGCAGAAGCAATCTCCTTCTGGGTCACCTTTCCTCCCTCTCTCTCTCTCTCTCTCTCTCTCTCTCTCTCTCTCTCTCTAGCTTCAGCCATGGCTGAGACTACAGCAACAAATGGAACCCATGTCTTGAATGTTGAAGATGGTGATGCCAATCACAAAACCAACCAAGAATCCGGCAGCTTTTGTGTCTCTGTCCCTTTCATGCAAAAGGTGTGACTTAATTATCTTCTTTCTGTCAAATTTTCAGTTTCAGAACCATTTTGTTTTTATTTAGAAGTCGATATTCTAAACTATTTTAATTTACGATAAGTTTGGCAGGCCGCAAACAAACTGTCTGTTAACTGACCTAACCTATCTGCAAAATTATTTTTTTAAAATGTAAGTTTTTGGTTTTAAGGAAGCAGAGCTTGAAGTGAATGATAAAGTTGAGACCTTTTTGTGGGACAGGTGTTTGCTGAGGTGCTGGGAACCTACTTCGTGATATTTGCAGGGTGTGGGTCTGTGGTTGTGAATTTGGTCTCAGACAAGACGGTGTCGTTTCCTGGGATTTCAATTGTTTGGGGGCTTGTTGTGATGGTCATGATTTACTCTGTTGGTCACATCTCTGGTGCCCATTTCAATCCTGCCGTCACCATTGCCTTTGCAGTGACCAAGAGGTTTCCATTGAAGCAGGTGACCTAATCAAACCAACCCATAAATTTTATTTCTTCCTTTGAAATTGGTAAACGACGAAGATCAAATTTCCTACTGTGATGTGTCCATATAAATAAATAAAATTGTGTCTCTTGTTGAATAAGGTTAGTCTAAGCAAGACATCATGTGTTAAATCCAAACCCACTCTCGTGCCCGTAAGTAGATACTGGGTGCCGCCAGACGAAATGGTCATGTGCAACTTAAAACCCATGTTGTTTACAAAGCAAACTTTGCTGCATAATTTGAAACCATAATGTTCTTTTGCCAATTCCTTTTTTATGTTACCACATTTCTCTCAATTTATTCTTATTTTTTGTTTACAGGTACCTGCTTATGTAGGAGCTCAAATTCTTGGATCAACACTTGCAGCTGGTACCCTCAGACTGATCTTCAATGGGCCCCAAAACCACTTTGCAGGAACGAGTCCTTCTGGAACTCCCTTCCAGTCATTTGTGATTGAGTTCATCATCACATTTTACCTCATGTTTGTTGTTTCTGGTGTTGCCACTGATAACCGAGCGGTAATTACTTCTTTCTACCTTTTTTAACCTCTAGAAAATTTACTTTCGTCTGGGGCCCAACATTGACGGTTTCTCATGTCGATCACGCACCCCTATGTGTTTTGATTCCTCACGGAGAAATTTGTCATCGACTTGAGATTCTGTCACTGTAGCATCCCAAGTGCAGGGAAGTTCTTCCCATTAATTAACCTCAGCATTGTCGACATTGGTCTCAACGTTGGTCCCAACTTCCCAATTTTTAAAAGTAAATATACCCAATATGGTTGATTAGCTAACAAGGGTTGGTGTCAAACTTCTTAACTTGTTCGACTGATATAATTGGATTTGGGAATATTATACTACTTAATTAGCCTAATATACTCCAAAATGTCTGCATCATATATTTTGTCATGTTAAACTATTACAGAGACAGTGACTTGGTCTTGAATCATATCCATAAAGACAGTGACTCCAGAAATCCTATGGCGATTTTATTTTTCTTCTTTTGTTTGCTTACGCAGATTGGAGAGCTTGCCGGGCTTGCGGTTGGCGCTACGGTTCTTCTTAACGTGATGTGTACAGGGTATTAACTTATTAATTCTTCTTAAACATCCTTCAAAGATATATTTGTTTAGTAAGCTGTGACATTTATCTCTTAATTAAAAATTAAGATTTGTGTCCTAATGATTTGGGTTCATATTATACCCTGCAGACCGATTTCAGGAGCATCAATGAACCCAGCAAGAAGCATAGGACCTGCAATTGTATCAAGCCACTTTAAGGACCTGTGGGTATACATTTTTGGACCAATTCTTGGAGCAGTGAGTGGTGCCTTGGTCTACAATGTCATCAGGTTTACGGACAAGCCGCTGCGCGAGATCACGAAGAGTAGCTCTTTCTTAAGAGGAGTGGGCCGCAAGTAACTTCTCCGATTGATGAAAACAATTAGAGAAAAAAAGGGTATATTAAGTAGTTAATTATACAGAGATTAAACAGATATGTGGTTAGAGAAAAGAGTAAGAAAATCAAGACCCTTTTCTTATGGTTTATGCACTTTTTGTTTTTTTGTTTTCCCAGAAAGCAAGGGGACAGATGTGTTGTACTATACTACTTGAAATTAAATTGGAAATGTGAATTCCCATGTTTGGATTTTACAATATGATATGTTATCTTCTGATCCATACTCCGACTCATAAATTAAATCGAAGGCTATCTCCTATGAACCAAAAAATTTTGAGTCAAAGGTTATATTTGACTCGATTCTTATTTAATGCACCGGAAAAGTTGGAGTCATATATGACTTTGGTGCTATATGTTAAGTCATATTTTAACTTTGGTGTAACTCTAGAGTTAAAAGTGAGGCCCCCATCTTTAGAAGATACAAAAGTTGTATTTAACTCTAAATTTTGACTTAATCCCTCTCTAATGCATAAGAATAAAAGTTTATAAGTCTAAATTTGACTTGACTTATGCATTGGAGATATTATAACTGTTATTACCACATTTCAAGACAAATATGACTTTATAACTTATAACTTTTGTCTTTTAGATTGAAGGTACTCTAAGTTTTTGTTAATGTTAAATTTTTTCCTGACAAGATATTGAAATATTTATAAAGATACTTTTACAACATGTCATTGATCCACCCACTAAATTTATAATTTTCTGCTAAACTCATTATTAATGTGTATAGTTTCTCATCCGTGTGAGTCAAATTTGGCATCTTCCAATCAAGTGGAATTCAAGTGCTCCTAAACCAACTCGTTATGTGTTTATTTGCTAATCTTAATTATTATCAGTGTCAAGAAGTTACAAATTTAGTACAATGCATTAAAGTTGACCTATATATCGAAATTTTTAGTCGTTAGATTTAAGTTATTGAATCTTTGACCAATAATTTAACGGTAAAAAATTTTGGTGTAGAAATAGCTGAAATTGAAAAATAAAGAAAAGACCGAAAACACGTGGATGAGTAGAAATGAAGAGAAAGAGAAACGACTCAAGGAATGGGGTTAGTTGTTAAGGATAAGATTGAAGTTTTTGGGCATCACAATTCACATGAATCCTGTTCATACAACGGCAATGGCATGCAAATATGCAATGCAACACATCAAAAGTACAAAAGTGAATAATCATGCACGTTTTATATGCTGATGATTGCTTGTTTCAATTGCATGCAAAATCTACCAATCTCACGGAATGCTTGAGTCAAATTTGACAAATACTAGTTGCCCCCTCTCTCATGACTCATGAATCGAAAAGTCTATCTTCAACTTTGGGTTTGCACTACAATTCAAATTTCTGCTAGGTACCAAAGTTAAAAAACTTAATAATAAAAAATTAAAGCAGCACAAGATCGACATGTCGTCCTTCGTCATTGCTCTTGTCGGGAAGCCTAAAAGAATCATAAGCATATGCAACGGGCTTGCAACTTGAGTGATTTTTAGACTCGATATCTTGTGTTCAATCTATTTTGGTCTGATATAAGTAAATAAAATTTGTATGCACGTGATTGCATCACTCACCATGACCTGTGTATCATAAACCATTATTATGGGCTGTATGCAGCAGTGTGCGAACGGAGCAAAACTTCGGTACGTCTGCCATTGTGAGGCAGCTCTCACAAAAGGGTGAAATTAGGGAGGTCGGATGAGACCAACAAAATACATGATATGCGTTTTTGTGAAAGAAGAAGTAAGAAGAAGTCATGACAACATATGTATCTTAGATGTCCTACACACAAGTATTTGTTGTGCCAATGGGTCTAAAAAGCTCACAAATTATACTTTGGTCTAATATTGCCTCCATCAATTTATAATTTTTATTGGAAAGTTGGAACAATTCACATTCCTTTATATTATTAGGAAGGTTTAGGACCCCTTATAATCCTACTTTATTTAAGCCGTTCAAAATCTTGTCCAATGGTTTGTGCAGTTCATGACTTTGAATATCTCATACCTAAAAACCCATAGCCTCCGTCGTGAACCCAAAAGAGAGCTGCAAATAATACGTATTTGTTGACTGAAATATGGAATAATGGCAAAGAAAACAATTATGTTTTAGCAAACAGTTTTATTTTTCCTTCTTTTTTGGTTTCTGAACACAGTTTGTCAAATTATAGATGAAACTAACATAAACATCTTTGATCATAAGGACACAGACAAATTCCCATTGAAACGAAATCCACATAAACTAAAACTAAAGGCACACAAAAGTTTGCATACTTGTAAGTCCAGTTGTAAACTCACCCTTGTCACACAAGTTACATTCACGAACTCCCCAATTCTGATCATCTTCTGTTTCATTGACTACCAGATCAAGAAACCCTTCGCTGCCTGAAATTGCCTCTTCTGTAGATGTAAAGGGACTTACTTCTATGCCCCCCTAAGGAGGCGACGCAAGTTTAACAGAATCGCCATCAAGAAGACAAAGGCTTCCCACACAAACAATTGCCGTTTCAAGTTGACCATCAATTTCAACTTGTTCGGTACTCTTTTTCTTTAAATCAAGCCAAAAAAATAGATCACAGTCATTCGCAAAAAGAATCATTTCACCATTCTTTGAAAACGCCAAAGGTTTCCAATAGTCAAGCGATGTAGGCACAGTTTCCACATCAATAGAATAAAACCGGGACTAAGATTCTGCCACTCCAATTTTTTTCATAATCCAAAAATCCTTTCGGATATAATAATGACTAACAGAAATACATAAAAAGCGTCCTAAAACCTCCAAAAACAGTTTAGAATTGGCATCCCCATTAACCGGGGTGGGAAACTCACAACATTGCTCAATGGCAAGATCAAGACATAGAATTGCGTAACGGTTGTCACATACGTTGCTTATTAGCCAACTTAGAGCACCTTCCAAAACCACGATCTTTGAATCAACCTTAAAACCATTGCTAGACATGTTTTGGACCAATTTCCAGGAGTTGGATTTTAAGCTATAAACCTTCACTTGAGCCTCCGTAATAACCTCGTCCCTATCACGAAATTCCACAATTTTCACAAGTTTATAATCGTCATTAGCGGAATCATACCCGAATCCATAATGGGGAACGTCTGATGTCAAATCAGTTGGCGGCTCAAAGCTTGCAGAGGGTATCTTCTTGAACTTTTGAATTGATGGATTCCATATAGCAAAATCGCCCTCATCGCTCCGATATTGAGCCTTGCGGATGCAAACAAGACCTTTAGAGTTGCCCAATATGTGAGTATAAGTGCCAGGGACTTTTAACGGCGGCTCGATTTTCTTGATTGTCCCAAACGTATCGTTGTCGTAAAACTCCAATGAACATAAGTCGTTGGGAAGAACTTGCGCATTGTAGGGAAAACATACATTGCCTTTAATTAAAAGCAGTGTTCTAAAAATCGGCTTAGGCGCTAGGCGGTGAGGTTTCGAGGGGATTACCTGCAAATCGTTCTAAAAATCAGTTTACTGTTCGGCAGGGGCGTAGGCAGTCTAGGCGGTTCGCTAGGCGGTGCTTTTTAAAAAAAAAAAAATGCAAAATGGTTTTCTGGGAAGAAAACCCAAAATCCCTAATTCTCCAATTCACCATTTGAGTCTGATACAAAGGGAGTCTTTGAGGGAAATGGAGAAGAAGAGATTGAGGCCTAGACTTGCAACTTTATCTCTCCAAATTCTTAATATAAATATAGTTTATTATTTTTTTTAAAGTGTAAATAGGCACTTATTTATATGATATTAATAAATTTACTTAAATCCGCCTAGGCCCCCGCCTAGGCGCTAGGTCCCTGTTCGCCGCCCGACTAGCGCCTAGTGCTTTTTAGAACCTTGATTAAAAGGGTTCTAATAGTACGTTGTTGATGGACACTGATGAACTTTTTGTCATGGATGGTAGCATAGTAAGCTTTCGAAACACACATGAATCGTATCAGATCCTTGGGAGGGAGCCGCGAAAGGATGTCAACGATTAACTCCCGCGGCAGGTTTGACATGGCTGAAACCTGAAAGGTTGGCTTTGTGTTTGACATGGTTGATAAAATATGATAAGAAAACCATAGGCAACTTAAGAAGCCCATGAAAAAGATTCCCGAAAATTTTAAGACTTTCGTAACAAGTAATTCTTAAACAACTTTATTTTAATTCAAAACCCTCTTGAAGTGTGACTTCTTTTTTGTTTTTTGTCCCCCTAATATAAAAAATTAATAAAATGCCCCTCACAAAATTTTTTTTCATTCAAAAATTCTTAAACAACTTTCTTTATAAACCCTCATGAAGTGTGACTTCCTTTTTTTGTCCTTATAATATAAAAAATGTCCTTAACAATAAGTAAAGTTGTTTAAGTGTTTTTTTTTTATTTATAAAAAAAAGTGTTTTGTGGGGGACTTTTAATTAGTTCTCCCCAGTTTAGGGCTTTTTACTAAAAGTGTCTTGTTTTTGCTCCGTAAGCAAATGGATTAATATTTCTGGACAGGGTTTTGAGCCCCAGGAAGACTACAAGTTCTTGATGCCAAGTTTGATTCTTATCATCTCCAGTACCATAATCTGAAGACCTGGAATTCCCATGAACACAGCTCTCCACAAATCCGAACTCCATTCGTTATCTGTTCAATACATGTCACGCTACCTCGGCATTTGCCATATAGAAAACTTCCACATTCCCGAATCAAATTACAACTATTTCGTAACATAAACTTGTCTTAGAATTTCAAGCCCAACACAATTCATTTGTACAACAGCTAATAAGTTAAACGTCAATGGTTAAATGAGTGAATATTGAATACAAATGTAAAATAAACTGCTCTTTCGACATTAATAAGGAAAGACAGATTCCAACCCGGCAAAAGACATTACTTACACTGCGGTTTAAAGAACTAAAAAAACGAGTGGAAAAACTGAAGTTAGATACTATAGAATTGAATATGTTAAAAGTGAGAAAATCTAACAAAACTTCCCCTACTTCCATAAATACCGGCATGTTCCCAGTTAATTTTGTACCGGGAGGCTGTTTTGAGTGGCAGTGCTGCTGATAGAACGATCCCTTGGTCTTGTTCTCGGAATAATTAATGGTCTGCAGCAGACTAGAGTAACGAGCATCTCCGTCGTGAACACCATCATGCTTATCCATACGAATATAGTTTTCTTCCAATTCCATATAAACCTTCTAAATAGGGGAAGTTCTGACTCAAGGGTCACCAATGAATCATATATTTGGGGAATACCAGCACCAGGAGGGTATTCTGCACGTTGTTCAATTGTCACCTTTAAGCAGGCAGTAGGAACATCACCTTCGATAAACCCTCTAAACTTGAGATTCAGAGTTTGGGATTCTGAAACATAGCCGGCAACAACAGGAACAACCTTAAGGAAAGTCAATAGAAGGCGGATCGGCTCACTTTTGAATTGTAACATGCATGGATGGCTCGAACTGGCAAGGGTTTTACCATCAACGGACAGGAACTGGACCCTAACCTACAAAAACAAAATGAAATTAGTCAAATAAAAATTCATTAATATAAAATGGAAGCAGAGAATCATGATAGCAAAACATTTTTTGAGAGAGAGAGAGAGAGGGAGAGATTAAAACCATTCGAAAATAATAAAGGTTGAAGGAAATAGATTTCCCCCTTCCTGTATTGTACTTTCAGATTGCGAAATCTTTTGTGTTTTTGTTTTTGTTTCAATTACATGACACAATGTAAAATTAACTAGGTTTTGTCAATCAGGATTAACTGTGGATCTAAAAGTGTCGATGGTGAAAGCCTTGGAAATTAAAATTTTCCTGTCTTCCCCTGTAACACTAGTGGCATGAGATCACAACGTCTAGTTGCAAATGCCAATATGAAGTCAATCTGCAGTGATGTCTACCAAAACTTATGTACTTGGTCAATGCAACTTCTTCCTAATCCTACTAAATGCAGAGGTACGAAGGTATTTAACTCATAAACTTGGAAAGAGATATACTAGCTCCTTTCGTCCCGTTGTGTCAACAACTCAACTTCCTTACTTCCCCTGGTGCCAGTATAAGAATTTATGATGATAGTAAGATCTCCAAACAAAAGAACAGCATCACCAGATTTCTGCGAAAGAACCATGCTTTCAATTAAAGGGAACGGTACTCATCAATCTTCATCTGACACATTTTTTCAAGGTTCTTATGCCTTCTAAAATCAAGTGACTACTGTGATAATCTGGTGCATCTCTGTTCAGGGGACAATCAAGGAGAAAACTACAGCCATAACACACACAATGCTACTTGGAAGCTAACAACTATGATCACCAAACCCAAACTTCCTATACCCTCAAATGAAACTCTACCATGAAACAGCAAACTCGAAACAACCAATTTCATTATGAATTAACAAAAAACAAGACGCATGATAGAAGTCTGAAACAACAAATAGGAATTCACATTTAAGTGAATGAAGCAAGTTACCTGAAAGACCCCAAGATTCCTGTTGTACTCCGATTCAGGCAATATGAAAGAAACAGTAACCGCCAATTTATGACCACGAGGTATAACCCGATACCCCCCAAAACTCTCCCCAGCCTGAACCTTCTCTTTACAATCCGCACCACAACTCAGACCAGCACACGACATCACCGGCACATAAGCCACCGGACTATGCTTAGTGTAATCAAAATTCAACATTACCTTCATCTGCATCGGTTCTGCCACAATGCACCTCACCAAAACTCCACTAAACACAATCGACGAGACCAAGAGACCACACAAGACAATACCAACATAGCATGACCAAAGCAAACCCCACCCGCACCGCAATGCCACCTTCCAAACCGCATTGTTGTCCTTCAACCACTCGAAAACCAGAGGACTCACATACCCACCAGCCAAATTCCACAAATTTAACAACTTTCCGATCAAAAACTCTCTCCCTCGACGTACAATTTGAAAGGGGTCGACTACCAGCATGTAAGAATTGTTAAAAACCCATATGGGAAATGTTAAGATGCTAACGAATAGATTAATTTGGAGCCCAATTGCCTTGATTATCAATCCTGCTATAAATACAAGAAGGTTAAACGAAGGGTCACCGGTTTGCGCCGCCGAATCGGCGGAGTCGGCGGAGTCGGCGGATGGGCCGTCGTTGGCGGCGGTAGTTACAGTCGAACCCTCGTCGTTCTGGTCACTCAGAACTTGCGCCGAGCTGCCTCGGTCCCGAGGCGACTCGGACTCCCTCAAATGCCGGGGAAGCTTGAATCTTCTGGCTCGGAAACTGAGCCTGGCGTCGTTGGTGGGGTCAATTCGGGAGGAGCTGAGAGAGGATTCTTCTGAAGTTGAAGCCTTTGAGTCGTCGCCGGAGATTGCTCGGAGGGATGACCGGCGACGGAGGTGGGTCGCCTGAGGGGGTTTGGAATCGGGTAGAGAGAGTGCTGGGGGTGACGTGGATTGATCTGATTCGTCGGTGGAGGGGAAGTCGTCGAGGGCGTCGAAGAAGATGTCGTCGTTTTCGTCTTCGTTGTTTGGGGCGGGAGGTTCTGTAACTTCCATTGCTGCTGCCGCGTTGCGTGGGGTTGGAGTTTGCTATCAAATCAGTATCAGCTAATCATTTACGAACGTGAAGAAAACGGTGCGTTTTTGCCTTCTCATTTTTTACTTCTTTTTTAATAGAATTTTTATATTTACACTCTAAGTTCACTGCACTAAAGCATTTTTTATATATTATTTGACAAATTTACCCTCTCAAAACTAAATAACTTAAAAAAAATATTTAAAACAAATCACACACTCACACGTATCGAAAACTTCACTCTATCCGACAACCAGACCACCACCAGCCCTTCTCTCTCACCTCTAACCAGATTCCTAGTAGAAGTGGTTCTGATGACTCTGTCTACCACCCTTTTCTCTCGCATGTTGTTTTCTTTATGTTACAACTTTGAAAGAGAAAATTAAAACCCCTCTTATACGACAAACTCTCTCCTTCTCTCCATCTGGTCGGCGTCGGTGACGACATATCTCGGGGTGTTCATGCGAGGGGGTAGAAAGGGGGGAGGAAGGAGACGGGGCTGGGCGGGGAAGATCTCAAGGGGGTGTGGGAGTAGGGATGGTGGTGCGGTGGACGAGAGGTGGATCATCGATGGGGACATATTGTTATGTTCAAATTTATTTTTTTTTGGGTAAAATTTCTATTTTATTTACTGTCATGGGTATATTTGTAATTAAAATAATTTGGGGTGTAACTAAAAAAACTCTTTAAATAGGCTTTAGTTAGAGGAAATGATTAATGGCTGGTTTGGAAATGATTTTCAAATGATTAAAAATATTTTTAGAGAAAATGTTTTTGGGTTTCAAAAGCACTAGTTATGTACTTTTTCTAGAAAATACTTAAGTGCTTGTTCAGAATTCACTTGCATTTTTACTAAAAATTGGTTCTAAAAACATTTTCAAACAAGCCATAAGTAAAGAGTATGTAAAAATTATTTTAACTTCTTTTTTAATAAAGAATAAAAAGAGTGTAAAAATTATTTCGTACTGCAGATAAAACGTATTCTGATTATGGAATGATCATAAATTATCTATAATGAGTAGATATCCATTGTCTTTAAGTAAATCGATCACCGATTTTGATATCATCATAATCATTAATAAAGCATGTATAAATGTGTTTAATAATTAGATACTCATAGTTGTATATAACGGACGACAAAAACGAGGGCTATGTGGAGTCGACCTGTCATGTTTGATATTTAATGGGTCAAGTCTTTTGGTAGTAATTGGTTTATGCATGTAAGTGCTTATTAGTACAACTCAAGTCAAATTTTACTGCGTGTAATTGTTTTATGCCAAACTGCTAACAGGACATGTTTTGTGATTGCACCAATCCAACTTTAATTTCGAAAAGGAATTAAAGGTGAAGAGATGCTTAGCCAGTTAGCCCCGCCTTTGGTGATTGACCACCATCGTTCTTTTCTACACTGTGGCACAACAGCAACAACTCACCTACTCTCGGAATGCCGCCACCATGTTTATAATGCATTGACTTGTGTTTAACTTTGTCACATAATAGGAGTAGGCTACAATGCTCGCAAGCATTGAATGCCTAATTTGCACTTTGTTACATAATAATACGTAATTTGTTTAAAAGATGCCACTACAGGCCTACAATAACATTCATGAGCCTTTTGTGCCCTACCATCAAGCTTAATACATGTTCAATCACATCAGGGAACAGTACGTAGAAGAGTGCTTATCTACCTCACAAATGACAAATCCATACACACTGTATCATCACAATAAACTTTTATTAAAGATCAATTAGTACAATTTTATAAATGTTGATGATGCAGCAGCAGCTGGCTGGTAAGCTCTTTGTAGGCTTCCTTGTTGCACTGAGTTGGTTCCCGCTGCCGGGACTTGCTCAGCCTCCTCAGTTGCCCCAAGAGGAAGGTGAGTTGAGTTGCTTATACGTATGTACACACACACATATCCCTCGTTGGTACGTACAAGGACTCATCCATGACTATGAATCTCTATGAGCTCCTTTATTTCAGTCATTCAATGGGCTATAGTTTTCAGACCAAGCAGGAGATTGGCTATGTGCTCCCCCGGCCCCTCCGCACCCAGTTCGAATCCCGCTCCTTGTAGCTTAGATTAGATTAATTAGATTATCGGTTGAGAATCTAAGATCATTTGTTGCATCTAGAGCATGGTGTAGAACTTCATATATAGCTCAAAGGTTATGCTGATGTCATTACGAAATAAACCTTATATTACACAAAGAAAAGTAGGTCGGCCTTGCCTTTACATTGATTTGTTATCTGTTGCTGTTTGAATATGGATGCCTTTTAGTTGATGCTCTCCGACAAATTGCTATCACGATGGGGGCCAAATATTGGAGTTTCGACGCTGGTGCTGGTGCTTGCCGAATTGATATGGTGGGGGTAACAGAGAAGCAACCAAAGGGATCCCAGAAAAATACCGACTGCGAATGCAACTTTGAGAACAACACTGTTTGTCATGTCGTAAAACTGTATGATTCTGAACTTTAAGTTTCACCTTGATTTTTCCATGACTTAAGAAAAAGGCTATGCTTTCCATGTCACAAAGCTCTGAATTTCGGTAATTTCTGCTTAATACTTTAATTATTTATGTAACGCTTTACAGAATGATCAAGGGTTATAGTTTACCGGGTATGCTTCCACCTCAACTCGTCAAACTTCCTTACCTCCGAGAAATGTATGAGCTATCATTTTTGAATTACTTGAGATTCAAGATTCGGATGATACATATCTTTATATCTTTATTAAAGTAACATTTCTTTCCTTGTAGCGATTTTGCTTACAACTATTTCAATGGTACAATACCACGGGAATGGGCTTCGATGAAGTTAACTTATATGTGAGCCTTTTTTAATGTCTGTGATAAGAATTTTATTTGGTAGCTCTGTACATTTATTAGTGAATTTTTTGCAGTTCTGTTCTTGCCAATCGCTTATCAGGCGAAGTTCCAAAGGAGTTGGGAAACATTACCACTCTGACATTCCTGTAGGTTTCGAAATTTGGTTTATCTCAATTTAACTTGGATACTGCATTTTGATTCGAGTTCTTGTGATTGTTGTGAAACTATACTACATGCCTCAATAATTGTTACTTGACCTATAGATGAACGAAAGTTCCATATGATATCGTATTTGTTATATAACGTTCTTTTTCGCTTCTTTTATAAATCATTAGGAACCTTGAAGCAAACCAGTTTTCTGGTATTCTTCCTGCTGAGCTTGGGAATTTGGTCAATTTGCAGACTTTGTGAGTCATCACAATTTTTAAACAAAATTACAGAATCTTGTATGCTGAGTTGATAGTTCCTTGCTGCTTGTTGCAAATATAGGTTTATTTCCTCCAATCAGTTGACTGGAAACTTGCCAGAGACGTTTTCCGGGCTAAGGAATATAAGAGATTTGTAAGGTTTAATTAGATTTGTTTCTCTTGTATAGCATTATAGTGATTGTCGTGTCTGATAAGCAAAATTCTACTGCAATGCAGCCGAATGAATGGTAACAACTTTAATGGAACACTCCCGGATTGGGTGCAGAATTGGAAGCAACTCAAAAGATTGTAAAATCCTTATATTATTTTAGTAAAACAAGCTGTTTTCATTGCCTTTCGAATTTTTTAAAATTTTATAGCATGTATTAATCTTTTTTTCTTTCCAAAAACTTGTCTTGTTGAAGAGATATGCATTCAAGTGGACTGGAGGGACCGATCTCATCAAATATTTCTCTTTTGTACAATTTGAAAGAGTTGTGAGTAATTTGGATCCTCATTCTGCTAAGTTGCTTTTTTGCATGATCTTTCCTGCAGATTTGATTAATTGTTCTATGCATCGTGGCGTGTCTTTGTACAGGAGGATTAGTGACACAAATGCCCCAAGTCAGGAATTTCCTATGCTGAGATATATGACAGGCCTAGAAACATTGTATGTTTGAGAGAGATCTTTGCCATTGAATACTTCAACACGTATACGCCCAAGCGCACACTCACTTACATATTTTTATCCAATAGCTATAACTATGAGCTGTTTGATGCTGATTAGTTAACTAATTGAAGGATTTTGAGGAACTGTAACATTTCTGGAGAGATCCCTGCATATATCTGGTCCATGAAGAACCTGGAGATGTTGTAAGTAATTGAAGTTGTAAAAACTTCACTTTTGATGATTGAAATTGAATCACACCAAACACACACAGACACATACACGAGTACGCGTCTATGAATGAATGTCTGCAATGAAGCGGTATAATACAGAAGTCTCCCACTCTACTGATGGAATGAGATATCTGCCCAATTAACTTTCGTACAAGTAAACAAAATTATCTGACTAGAATCAGCACCCTTCTCTGGGGGAGGAATGTATGTTGAGCGCAAACATATAGTTCATTCTTTCAAACAATGTTTCTTGGATGCAATCAACCCTTTACTTTATTATGTCATATATCTGGTTAATGAATCTGTGTCAGGATGGAGATTAATTAATTGTTATTATGTGATTGCTAGGGATGTCAGTTTCAACAAGCTAGCGGGTGAACTTCCATCCACGATAGGAGCTGAGCTTCTGAAATTTGTGTAAGTGAGAAATGCAGTAACCGAATTGATAATACTTTGTGTACATTACTAATACTTTGTGTTTCTTTGATTAGCTTTTTGACTGGCAACCTGCTAAGTGGAAATGTGCCAAAATCAATCTTGCGAGAGGGAAGTAATGTGTACGTTTGTTAATTTCCTGAAACGCTTCCTATTAATACCTCATTTATTTTTATATTTGCAGTCTACTAAGTTCTAACTTCTGTGTATATACTGTTTTTGCAGTGATTTGTCGTACAATAACTTCACGTTGCAAGGCCCTAAGCAACCGGAATGTCAAGAACACTTGTCAGAACAAATAATTTTCTCTATGGATTACTTTCTAGATTGAGGTGGTTTAGGAAAACTGAGTTTTTTCACAAACTGTCATGTTTCAGGAATCTAAATCTGAACTTGTATCGGAGCTCTTCAAAGGAGGACAACTTGTAAGATGCTTCTTTTCTGTATCGGAGCTCTTTTTTCTTTCTTTTCAATTTCTTACGTTAATTACAAGACAATGAGCCAAGTTTTGCTCAAATATTTTTGCTCATTCTGTGACAGAAGGGGAATTCTTCCATGCTTGAAGAATTTTAAGTGCCCGCGATGTAAGTATACGTACTAGAGTTCAATCATATTTATCCTCGCTTTTGTCATTTGGAATTCAAAGTTGTAAAGATGATTAGCTTTTGCATCATGCTTAATGGCTGGTTCATACGTATCCTCAGTTGTTACAATTTTTTTTTGGGCAGATTCAAATTGTATGCATATTAATTGCGGTGGAAGTGACATAATTGTCAAGGACGAGAATCACACAAACGTCATGTTTGAAGGAGATGGAGGAGTTGAAGGTGGTACTGCAAAATATTTTAGGAATGAGAAAAGTATGTGGGGATTTAGTAGCACTGGTGACTTCATGCATGGCTTCGATCTGCAAAATACACGTTACTCTATCTCGCTGGAGTCTTCGAATCTCTCTGAATTATATTCGACAGCACGCATATCTCCACTTTCGCTTACTTATTTCCACTATTGTTTAGAAAATGGGATTTACACTATAACTCTCCACTTTGCGGAAATCATGTTCACAAATGACGAAAGATACAGTAGTCTTGGGAGGCGTATTTTCGATATCTATGTTCAGGTAATTCACTACACGACTCAAAATGTCTATCTTTATATGGCTGCAAGCCTGCAACTTGGGGTTTTGATAAGAGACCATTGTTTTTCAGGAAAGGTTGGTGTGGAAGGATTTCAATATCGAAGATGAGGCAGGTATGGCTCTAAAGAGATTAGTTAAGCAAGTATCTAATGTCAATGTGACAAGTAATGTCTTAGAGATCCGATTCTATTGGGCTGGAAAAGGGACAACGGGGATTCCAGAGAGAGGAAATTATGGTCCCCTTATATCAGCCATCTCTGTGGTTTCTGGTGAGTCAGTCTTCTCGACGTTTCCTACTCTGTCATTTTAGTACTATCATATAAACTGAAGGTTGAGTGAAGGTTTCCTGTCATATCGTAGAATCTGAGATTGTGCAAAGGTTTTTTTTTTTTCGGTCTGAAGATTATGCGACATCTTTTTCTGATGAAAGGCATTTCTGCATATTAGCAGAGTTCAAATATTTGCTTGAAAACACTTTCGACTCCTTGGTGACGCTAACTGCTTGAAAACACTTTGGCCAGATTTTAAACCGTGTAAAAATGGTCGAACCGTGCGAACAATATATATCATTGCCGGTGTTGGTGTTGGGGGACTATGCCTAATAGTCTTCATGCTGGCAATCCTTTGGTGGAAAGGATGTCTGGGAGGAAAAAGGGGGAGACAACAAGGTGCATATTACATTAAACCAGCCATGTCATTGCCAAGAAAATACGTTAAATAACACTACGAACTCATCGGCATACTTTATTTCCTTTTTGGAACAGATATTGTAGGACGAGATATGCAGACGGGAACTTTTACTTTAGAACAAATCAAAGCTGCCAGTAACGACTTTGATTCTGCAAACAAGATTGGAGAAGGCGGTTTTGGCCCTGTCTACAAGGTAGCGCTTTTTCTTCTTCCCAGCATATGGAATTCTCACATTTCGAAAAGTAGATTCTAAAATTTAAGGTTGGGATGCAGGGTCAGTTACCTGATGGTTCATTGATAGCAGTTAAGCAGCTCTCATCCAATTCAAGGCAAGGAAATCGCGAATTTTTAAACGAGATGGGCATGATAACTTGTTTACAGCACCCGAATCTAGTGAAACTGCATGGATGCTGTATTGAAAGGGATCAATTATTGCTGGTGTACGAATACATGGAAAACAATAGTCTTGCACATGCCTTATTCGGTAGGTTTTCTGTCATTTTCTCTAACCCTTCGGTGATCAACTGAAGATCTGAGTACTTAAAACTTGATCACTTTTATAACTTTTCGAAAGAGAACGAAATAATATTTGTATCGGGATGAGAAAGAAGCAATTTTTGTTGGATGATCTATAGATCAGAAGAACCATCGGATTAAACTGGACTGTCCTACAAGGCTTAAGATCTGTATTGGGATAGCAAGAGGTCTAGCTTTTATGCATGAAGAATCAAGAATCAAGATTGTTCACAGAGACATTAAAGCTACCAATGTACTGCTGGATGCGGATTTGAACCCGAAAATATCCGACTTTGGATTGGCTAAACTTTATGAAGAGGAGAAAACACACATTAGCACCAAAGTTGCAGGAACCATGTCAGTTACAATTAAATTTCTTCAACGCACGTTTACATATTTATGCATATTTTTTCTTTTTAATTGGAATAACCAAATGTTCGGACGATCTTAATCTGCAGAGGATACATGGCACCAGAATATGAGCAATGGGGTCACTTGACCTACAAGGCAGATGTTTACAGTTTCGGAATTGTTGCCTTGGAAATTGCTAGTGGGAAGAAGAACAACCATGTGCCAAATTACACTTGCCTCTCTCTCCTAGACTGGGTACTACACGGCTTTCAATCTCACGAGCCATTGCATCAAATTGTACAACTTTATGTTAATCAGTAAGAAACCTTTTGATAAAGTGAAATTTCTGTTGTTGCATGCAGGCCTATCAGTTGCAACGAACTGGAAACTTGAAGGAGCTGATTGATGAGAGCTTAGGGGATGAAGTCAATGACAAAGAAGCAGAAGTTATGGTTAAAGTTGGTCTGCTGTGCACAAATGTGTCTCCATGGCTTAGGCCTACCATGTCCGAGGTGGTGAGCATGCTCGAAGGACAAACAGAAGTCCCGGACATTATCCCAGAAGCGAGTACTGAGGCCGAAGATTTGAGGTTCAAATCCATGCGAGATGTACATCATCAAAGTCAGACAGAGAGTTTGAGTTAAATCCACTTCTTAAAATGGCCATAGTTTCTAAATTTCAAAGTTTTTGTACCATGCAAAAATCCGACCTCCTCTACAATTGCTCCGTCTCTATTTTTTGAATGAACATTGTTTAATGAAAAGTTCTTGATTTTCGGCTTTTGACAGCTCAACACTGATCATCAACTCAACTTTACTAATAATAAAGGCAGTTCGGTGGACTAGAGCTGGACAGTGACGTTCTGTTCGGCAAAACCCAATCGAAAGTAGAACAAGAGCCGTATAAACCTGAGGCGTCCCAGTTTCAACCAGGTCTGAATGGCTTTCGGAAACTGATCTGGAATTTTGGTTCAAACTCGAAATTTTCAACTTTCTCTCAATTCCGAACGTTCCATAATCGATCCAAGAAATAGATTCATACCCAACCCAATCTCGAAACCTATTAATATGAATTTAAATCTAAATTTTATGATCTACAATCTAAAACCTAAACCTACCAATTTATTGAGGAAATCAATGAAAAACAAAGAGAGAAGAGTGATGAATTGGGTGTGTTTCTCTCCTTCTTTAAAATCTTTTTTGGATAAGTTTTAAATTGTAGATAATTAGTCCGACTATGTTACAAACGTTTTGTACCGTTGATAAGTCACAGTCACATATAATTAAGGTGTCGCTAGAATTAAAGGTAGCAGAATTTACCCAAAAATTACAAAGAGTTTGTAATTATGAGTATTTTTTTCTCCACAACTCAAATCAAACATAAAGGAAGATTAATTAATGAAATGCTAATTTGACATGTTTTCATTGCATCAATCCAACTTCAATGGGAAAAAAAATAGTTTTTGTACATTTGAGGTTTTTTTTTTTCCTGGGTTTATTTTGTTACCATTGCTTTGTTGTTCTTGGTTAAAAAGTAAAAGTTGAATCTACCAGTGTAAAAATCATAGAAAAAGAATATGTATTTTATGTTTTGAAAAAAAAATGTTGTGTTATGAATATGACATATTAGTGTGTAGTGGAAAAAGATGGAGGTGTTGAAGATGGCAGTGCTAAATATTTTAGGAATGAGAAAAGTATGTGGGGATTTAGTAGCACTGGTGACTTCATGGATGACTTCGAGCTGCAAAATACACACTACTCTATATCTCTGGCATCTTCCAATCTTTCGGAGCTATATACAACAGCACGCATATCTCCGCTTTCACTTACTTATTTCCACTACTGTTTAGAAAATGGGATTTACACTATAACTCTCCACTTTGCAGAAATCATGTTCACAAATGACGAAAGATACAGTAGTCTTGGGAGGCGTATTTTCGATATCTATGTTCAGGTAATTAGCAACACTAATCGGGCTGCCATCTTTATGTTCCTGTAACTTAAGGTTTTGATAAGGTCATATTTTTCTCAGGAAAGGTTGGTGTGGAAGGATTTCAATATTGAACATGAGGCAGGTATGGCTCAAAAGAGATTAGTTAAGCAAGTAGCTAATGTCAATGTGACAAGTAACGTCTTAGAGATCCGGTACTCTACTGGGCTGGAAAAGGGACAACGAGGATTCCGGAGAAAGGACACTATGGTCCCCTCATATCAGCTGTCTCTGTGGTTTCCAGTGAGTCAATCTTGTCGACGTTTCCTTCACTATCATTTTAGTACCATCATTTAAGCTGAAGGTTGTCTAAAGGCTTCCTAAGATAATGTAGAATATGAAAGGCATTTCTGCAGTATTAGCACATTTTGAATACTTGATTTGTTTTCACAAATTCATGATTTTGCCTATCTGACCAAATCTTTGTAGTCTTCATTATCTTCTTTCTTTTTGGTCGAAACCTTTTTTTGAGTGAGCGTAACTGGTTTATTCTTTTGTTCAGACTTTAAACCGTGTACAAATGGTGGAACTGTGCTAACCATTTACATCATTGCCGGGGTTGTTGTTGGGGGACTATGCCTAACACTATTCGTACTGGCAATCCTTTGGTGGAAAGGATGTTTGGGAAAAAAAAAGGGGGAGACAAAAAGGGTGCATGTTACATTAAACATCTCATTCTCAAATTGCTAGCTTGCATCATGCTGAAAATTATATCGAAAACAAAACTAAATGTCTTAACACTCAATTTAAAAGCTGCTAATAACGACTTTGATTCTGCAAAAAGGATGTTTAGCATACTTTATTTTCTTCTTGGATAGATCTTGTTGGACGAGATATGCAGGCGAGAACTTTTACTTTGAAACAAATAAAAGCTGCTACTAACAACTTTGATTCTGCAAACAAGATTGGAGAAGGTGGTTTTGGTCCCGTCTACAAGGTAGCCCTGGTTTTCTTTTGAATATATATAGAACTCTCAAAGCAAGTCCTTTTCTTGTAATACAAATCTTCATGGCAAAAAGTAAATTCTAAAAATTACGGTTTGAATGCAGGGTCACTTACCTGATGGTTCATTGATAGCAGTTAAGCAGCTCTCATCCAATTCAAAGCAAGGAAATCGCGAATTTTTAAACTAGATCGGCACGATAACTTGTTTGCAACACCCGAATCTAGTGACACTGCATGGATGCTGTATTGAAGGGGATCAATTATTACTGGTGTACGAATACATGGAAAACAATAGTCTTGCGCATGCCTTATACGGTAACTTTTATGACGTCAATAGAATCTGATCGAGTTGAAGTCTGAATATACAAGACATTTAACATTTGACTTGATTATTTTGTTGGACATTCGATAATTCTAACGTTTCTGTTAAGGGAAGTTTTCAGATTTGATTATCGGTTTTTTATTTGTACACTTAGAAGAATTTTTGGTTGGATGATATATAGGCCCGGAGAACCGGCTTAAACTGGACTGGCCTACAAGGCTTAAGATCTGGACCGGGATAGCAAGAGGTTTAGCTTTTCTGCATGAAGAATCAAGACTTAAGATTGTTCACAGAGACATAAAGGCTACCAATGTGCTGTTGGATGGGGATTTGAACCCTAAAGTATCCGACTTTGGATTGGCTAAGCTTGATGAAGAGGAGAATACGCACATCGGCACCAAAGTTGCAGGAACCATGTCAGTTGCAGTTAAATTTTGTTTGACGCAACGCACGTTTACGTATCTTTTTGTAATTCAGTTGTCTTTTTAATTGGAATGACAAAATATTGGGACAATCTTAATTTGCAGAGGATATATGGCACCGGAATATGCTCTACGGGGTCACTTGACCTACAAGGCAGATGTTTACAGTTTTGGAGTTGTGTTGGAAATTGCTAGTGGGAAGAAGAACAGTTATGTGCCAAGTACCACTTGCGTCTGTCTCCTAGACTGGGTACTATATATAGATCTTTCAATCTCTCGAGCTACTGCATAATTTGTCGTTTTTCCGACAATTCTATGTTAATCAGTAAGATTGATAAAGTGAAATTTCCGTTGTGGCATGCAGGCCTATCAGTTGCAACAAAGTGGAAACTTGAAGGAGCTGATAGATGAGAGCTTAGTGAGCGAAGTCAATGACAAAGAAGCACAAGTAATGGTTAAAGTCGGTTTGCTGTGCACGAATGTGTCTCCGTCACTTAGGCCTACCATGTCCGAGGTGGTGAGCATGCTTGAAGGACGAACAACAGTCCCGGACACGAAGCCAGAAGAGAGGAATTATACAGAAGATTTGAGGCTCAAGGCCCTGAAAGATCTACAAAATATAAGCCAAACACAAAGTTCAAGTGGAAGCCAATCCGAGAATTTGGCAACTTCTAATACATTTTGCTCTTCCTCTACATCAGGCCATGGATTGAGTTCAATAAAATTAGAATCAAAATCCTGAGGACAATCATATATAGTAGCAGTCTAGCTAGCAGTCTATATTTCTGTTGTAATTTAATTAGCAAATACATATATATGCATCTTCCTTAAGAAAAATATTTGGAACGGCTGTGTGACTAGGACAGCTCTCACACAGTAAAAATGTGTATGTATAAAAAATAATTATGCAAGGTATGAGTATTATTCTCATTCTTGATATATGATGTTTTTACTAATACATAAGAAATGAAAAAGTGGGTCTTAAGTTGAAATTAGATACATATGCCATATATACTCAGCAACCATGCATGAGATCAACAATGTGAGTTTATCTCATACCTAAACAAGCCTACATCATTTTCATTCATAACTTTTCTTATTTCAAATAAGTATGACCCGAATGAAACTGCTTAAGGTTGAATGAGAGCAAAATATGAGGAGTTTTATATCTATCAAATTAAATATATATGTGAAATTAAACATATGTGTGAGTGCTCTACGAATGACATGATCGAGCATCTCCTACCCTCCTTCCTTTGGGCCTTGGTCAACTATTTGTATGCAGAGAGCGAAGTCACTGAAGTCATCATCCTTTCAAGTTTCTCAACTATTTATTAGGTGTGAGAGTGAGAGTGTGACAAATAAATAGATCATGGTATTTATCGTATATGACAGTTTTAAGGAATTATCCTTATGTAGGACTTGTCAGACTTGAAGAAACACTGATTTGGCAACTTTGCATTGTATGGTCAAACACTTGAATTGAATACTTTAACTACATTCGAGATCTTGCTGGCTGCTGGCTGCTGGCTGCTGGCCCAAGCTTAGCCATTTCATATTTTAATTTTCAATTCTCATACTGCATGCGATGCGACCCATAAAGTAAACATTAACGGATCTTCATCTTCCCATCAAAAGTCAGCAAAAACATGCACCAAAGCAGGAAAACAAAACCAATAGATATTAGATACAATCATACAAAAATATTCTATTTTAACGAGGAGGAAATTCTACTGTAAAAAAGAAGGAGATTGGATTAGACCACACAATAATTTATCTATCATAACTAAGCATTAAACTTAACACAAATTATTTTGTATTATCTATCTATATCACATCACATGTTTTCTATAATCTATGTCTATCATAGATTAGTTATATACTATACCTACATATTTATTTTTTATCTACCTCTCACAATGGTTTTTCTTTTTAAAAATTTTTTGAGACAAAACGGTAGTGTTTTTATTGATAATTATTTAGTAGAATCTTCAAAAAGAACATTATACAATTCGGAGGATCATCAAACCAAACAAAATCCGACTCATAAACTAGAGTCAACTTGGCTAATCTATGTGCCGCGACATTAGCACTGCATCGAGCATGTACAATACTAGAACTAGAGAAAGATCTCAAACTAGTTTTCACGTCATCAATCACAATCACAAGACTACAAGGAGAGGGCCGTGAGGCATCTTGCTGGAGAGGCATCTTCTTTTTTCTTTTCTTTTTTTAAATTTTTGATAAATTTATAAGATATTTGTTGTATATGAGTTTTTAAAATGTTTTTTTTATAAGATTTATTGTAAATAAATGCATTTAAAAATTCAAAATTTAAAAATCAAATATAAGGAATTTAAATATATTTTTATTTTCAAAGGGCAAATAAAAAATTAAATGAAATTAGACCCAATTTGAAAGCAACTCAATTTTTTTTTGTACCTGAATCAAAATACCCCATAAATAAATCATGTATTAGATTAACTCATTTACCAAATGCAATTGCTAATTAAACAAGTCAAACGTAAGCTCGATTCATAACGTTTGACATTGTCCATATCTCAATCCGATTTAACATTTGTTTTCCATAAAAGAACAGTTAGGCCTTAATTCCATGTATTTTTGGGCAAAGTTAGGCCTTAAACTAGTGATAATATTCCACGTACTTTTGGTTCATTAGTCTCCGAGGTTCTAAGCCGCCATGATGCATTGAACTTTGTTTAGATTTTTTAATCCAAGAATTACAAACGTTGTTTGAACGAGTACATGAAAAGTGAGAAAAAAATGGTGTAAAAATTATTAAATTAAGAAGTTCGAAAAACATGAACAATTAAACAAGTCTAAAAAATGCGTATGCTTACATGTTGACAAATGTCACATGGGGACACCGAGGCTTTCTGATGTTATCTCGTCCCACTCGCAAGAAGATTATCCATTGTCGAACAAAAAAATAAGAAAGATTATCCATCAATCGAATTAGATAGTGATTTAATCTATAATTATGAATTAGTTTAGAATTGTCTTTAAAATAATTACAAGCGTTTTTGATAAAAGTATTTTTGAAATTAATTCTTAATAAAAATACAAGTGAATGCTGAAAAAACATTTAAATGCTTCATGCAAAAAATATATAAGTAGAACTTCTAGCCAAAAAACACTTTATATTTAAAAAAAAAACTCTTAATAATTTTAAAAGTACTTCCAAATGAGCTATATGTCATCAAGTTGCAATATCTTGCAGCAGCATGCAGATACTATAATTTTCTCAAGAGCGATCTTAATTAATTAGAAATTAGCAAAGGGTGCTTTTATACACACCCCACAATTGATTTTTTGCTCAGTACCTTCCAATTTTGCCCTTAATTAAAACTAAAAACCCCAGCAGGTTAGACACCCCACCCAATTTACCCACCCACGACAGGCTACTCACCGTCGACCACCCACCCCAAAGCTTCTCACCTGCCTGCGAGACCTCCTCCTTTCTATCTCTTTCCTTCTTTCTTTTTATCTGTCTTTGACCAAGCAGTGGGTGGCTCATTGCGGGTTTATGGTAGCCGATTTTGGGTTTCTGGTTTTGTTAAATTTTTTAATTTATGGGTAAAATTGGAATTTTATGATGAAAATTAAGATGTGGGGCGTTTTCAGTAGTTTGTGGGGTGCTATAATGGGTTCAACTTCAGTGGTACGTACCATTGAATGGTACGTACTGTTAAATGGTTAAGATTTATTTGGGCCCCACTGCAAATTAATCTGAACCATTCAATAGTCGTACCATTAAATGGTACGTACCACTCAAGATTTTTCCTGCTATAATAGCAAAAATGAACAAAGTAATTTTGTCTTTCTATGATTAGATCTATGCAAATGAAGTATCCTATCCAGAAAAACCATTTGCTAATTGCTGCTGTTGTACTAGGATACTGTATTGCCGACAACATTTTTAAAATATAAATAATTCTGAAAAAAATAAAAGTTAAATTTATGGTATGCTGTCGAATAATACAATTACTTGCCTTGACTCGCGCGTGGAACGAGTTGTACGGTGCCTTACATTCTGGCCTTAATTAATGTTTCCAATAAAGTCTATAAAGTACGTCTTGTTCTGAAACCGACAGCCTTATTTATATATATATATATATCTCATCATGAATTATAAATTGGCTGATCTTATCATGATTTATTTTATTCTCTTTGAAAGAGAAAAAAATTACGAAGAGGATACGGATGTTTAAACTTAATATTCAGCATAACTTTTTTAGAAAAATTGCACAGCCATGGATCTTATCATGAAATTGATTCCTTTTGCTTCACTATTTATTTATTTATTATTAGCAGAGTTTTAATTAACAACAGCTAGATCATCTGCTATAAAATTTACTTATTGCCAAACATGTCGAAAGGAGATGCGGCTCAAACTGAAAAGTAAAATGTTGACATCAAAGTACGAAGTTGCCAAGCGTCGAAAAAACACCATTTAATTTATAGCATTAATAAGGATTTAGAATCCCCTCAACTTGCAATTACTGAAACCCTTTGAATAAAGACCATCAAGTTGGCCATCAGCAATATGAATATTCGTTAAAAAAGTGACACCAGCTAACACTTGCGTATTGAATATACTTGGAACTGTTAAAAAAAAATTGAACAACCGTTGAATTATATCTAAGTCGGAAAATATTCAATACTCCAAACTTTCGTTGTCTTAATTTAAAAACATAGTAGATCGTACAATTACAGTCACAATAATACAAATTGCAATTTGCAAGCATGACGATGGTGACAAATTATTTTACTAGAAAATTACAGCAATCAAAATTGAATTATTTGGGGGGAAAAGGACAAAAATAAAGTCTAACGGAGGTCCACACAGGACCTCACCTCTTGGGGTTTCCAAAGAAGTTCAAACATTTGCTTTCAATTTGCAGGGTCATGGCTCATACGTAGAATTGTCAATCAGAATTACGTCACGAAATTGATGTTTCCCAATTTCCGGATCTGGGTTTTTTCTCAGTTGTCAACTACATGCATTGCCCGACTCCCCTGACTTGTTCAAAACTCAAAGTTGCCATCTTTCCAATCCCAAAGAGGATATCACTGGCCTCACTGTACACTACAGTGCTATATTGTCCCAAATCTTTGAGAGGCCAGGTCTCTTGTCCCACATCTTTTACAATCCCAGGACTCTTGTCTCACATCTTCAATCTTCTTCACCATGCTGCCCAAGAGCAGCAGCTTTTCTGTTGTATTGGTTATTGTTTTCAGCTGCAGCTTCAGCTTGCTGAGATTTTCTGAGTCTGTGGTGCCCCAAGATGAAAGTAAGAGCTAATTTCTCACTCTTTTGCTTTGAACTTCAATTGTGTTGGTGCCAAAATGTGTGGGGAGATGAAAAGTTTGAATCTTTGGATGTTGCACTTTGAAATTTTGGAACTTGGGTTTTTGTTATTTTGTAATAAGAATCAACCATTTTTCTTAAATTTTGTTCTTAGATTTTCTCAGTGACCAAATGGATAATTGGAACTTAAATTGTTGTGGGCATAGTTTGTTTTCCTGTTATGTGATGTTCAAATGCCAAAGATTGCTTTTTCGAATAGGAGCTAGTTCATGACTAAATTATTTGCCATCTGTGAATACAAGAAATTCATTATTTTCTTGAATATGTATATCTGTATGTGATGGTTCCTTTTAATTGTGGATAGTTGATGCTCTCCAAGAAATAACTAAAACGATGGGTGCAAATTATTGGAAGTTTAATGGCGATTCTTGCGAAATTGAATCTGTTGGGGTAACAGAAGAGTCACCAAAAGGAGCTAATAGTAGTATTGGTTGTGAGTGCAACAACACTGTCTGCCATGTCACAGAAATGTATAGTTCCCTCATCTTGTTACTGAATATATTTTACATGATTATATATCTTTGGATGATAGAGTTTGGTATATTTCGTAATTATTTACCCGGAAACAAGAAAAGAAAATTTGTTATACTTGTTTCTATATTTTTCGGGTAAGCTATACTGACCTCCAATAGGGTTAGGTGAAATAAAAGAATCCTCCTTGCAGTGCTAGAACTTACTTTGGCCGTCCTTGTCTAATAGGTGCCAGAAGAAGTTCTGTTGCTGGAGGTATAGATGTTCTCAGTTTTCCACCTAATGTTAAACTTGGCGATGGTAATAAGCTTGATGTTCTTGACCTTAATCTCTAGGAGGTTAGTGTAGTTTGCCCATATTGGTATTTCCGACAAAAGGAAGGGTTTTTTCACAGAAAGAGAATAAATTCTAAATGAAGACCACTAATCATTCATTTGCAAGCAACCCCCTTTATGATTATTCTGCTTTCTTAATAACATTGCACTCTGCTTAATACTCGAATTAAAATTTTGAATCTGACAGAGTACTCAAGGGTCATAATCTACCCGGCATGCTTCCAGCTCAGCTTGTCAAACTTCCTTACCTTAAAATAATGTAAGAGCATTTTGTAAAGTTCAAGAGTAATATGACTATGTCTAATGACTTTGTTCCGTGACCCTTTGTTTCCAGTGACTATGAGTATCACTTCACTTTCTTTTTCTTCCTCTTTGTGCAGTGATTTTGCTCTCAATTATCTAAATGGTACAATACCAAAAGAATGGGGTGTAACACAGTTAACTTCAATGTGAGCTCTTGTCAATTTTTGTGATTGTATTTTTCTTTCGTACTTCTTGTTGTTAATTAAATAGAAATTCTATGCAGCTCTCTTCTTGTGAATCGCTTATCAGGGGAGATTCCAAAGGAGTTGGGAAATATTACTACTCTTACATACCTGTAAGTTTAGATTTTTTGTTTTTCTCAGTAAATTATTTATTACTTCTGGAGTTATGGTAAATAAGATTGGAAGGGTCTCCGTCCCGTCTACCTGGATTACGTTCTGCTATTACTTCAAAAGCTGCAGAAGCTTTTTATATTTGCATCCATTGGGAAATCATTTATTCTTTTCCCTCCAATTTGGCTCGCTCTTTCTAATCTCAATTTTCTTTCTCTTTTTGACAATCAGGCATCTTGAAGCAAATCAATTCTCCGGAGTTGTTCCCCCTGAACTTGGAAGTTTAATCAACTTGGGAACTATGTAATGCAATTTTCCTTTTAGACAAATTTGGTTCTTGATATTTTTTTAGGTACACTGTTAACACTTTTTTGTAGGATGAATGATAGGTGAAAATTGATGGTTCATTGCTTTGGCATTGGAATTGCAGGATGTTGTCCTCCAATCGTTTGACTGGAAACTTACCGATGACATTTTCTGGGCTAAGAAATTTGACAGACTTGTAAGTTTTTTAGTGTATTTGTTTTTTAATGTCTAAAAACCTGCTTGCGTGTCAACTGATCCAATTTTATTATCCAATGCAGTAGAATAAACGATAACAACTTCAATGGAACAATACCTGATTTTATACAGAATTGGAAACAACTCAAGAGATTGTAAGATCTTTCTCTTTTCAAAAAATTCAGACCTGCCTTTCAAGTCATTATAATTACTTCAGACTTATTTGTTTTTAACGTTTCATGTTTATGTATGTAATATGTGTATTTGGATCATTGAAGGGAAATGCATGCGAGTGGGCTTCAGGGACCCATCCCTTCCAACATATCTCTTTTGAGTAAATTAACAGAGTTGTGAGTAAACGCCTTTTCAAGTTTTCTTCATAGGTTTAAGTAGTTCTTTTTTTATTTTACTGAATTACTCGTTTGTTTTTTCTTGTGGTGTCTACGTAGAAGGATTAGCGATATAAATGGGACAGAGCAGGGTTTTCCTATATTCATAAACACAACAGGCCTAGTAAGATTGTACGTTGAGTATTTGTATCATCAAATACCACGAAGGTGTTAGTTATATTTACCTTTGATGGTTGTTTTTCTAATGCTATTTTGTAATCTTTGTTATATCTTTTAGGGTTCTGAGAAACTGTAACATTTCTGGAGCGATTCCTCCATATGTCTGGACATTGCCAAACCTGGAAATGTTGTAAGTAAAGCGTGTGAAGTACACTGATTACATTGTTGTCTTATGACTGGGAGTGCAATTTGATTATATTTTTTGTATTCTGATTGTGGCAGGGATGTCAGTTTTAACAAGTTAGTAGGGGAAATTCCAGCCACATTGAACTTACAGCGTTTGAAATTCCTGTAAGTGTAACCTTCTGATATAATCTAGTATTGAATATTGATGTAACACTCTAAAAATATGATGTTGCTTTCTATAGATTTTTAACTGGCAACTCTATGAGTGGAAGTGTACCAGACTCGGTCTTCATGGAGGGAAGTAATATGTATGTCTGATACTTACTTTCGATGCTTCATCCTATTTCTTTTTCTCTCTTGATAAATTTGCAATTACCTTTTCCTTCCATGCTTCTCATTGTACCCAAGATCTTTCTCATGAGTGTATTATTACTAAGTACTGACACGGGCATTCTGGGAGCTAACAAGTTTCGCATAACAACGATGATCACACATACAGAAGATTTTTCAGTCTCACTTTTCCTTGATGTATTATTATTTTCCAAAATCTGCAATATGCTTTGCTAGTTTTAAGTTTTAACTGTAGAGTAATTTGGGTCTTGCCAATTCACTTGAGCACATTAACTTGTACAGTACCAGACTACCAGTCTCCTGTTTCCATTTTTTTCATTTCCTTAGTTGAATCTTCTTCATTCTTTTTGGCTTTGACGGGGAGGGGATTCGTGTTCGGAAATCGCACTCTCTTTGATTTCAAATTGAAAAATAGTACTGTTATAAAATCCATTACAATAAAGTATATGGCATCTCCTGGAGCAACATCCTTTTTCCTAGATAGAGAAGTGACCTTTACGATTTATTTCTTGCATGCAGTGATCTTTCGTACAATAACTTCACATGGCAAGGCCCTGAGGAACCTGCTTGTCAAGAGAACATGTCAGAATACTTATCTAGTAAATAGTCATGTTTTATGCCGGTTTTATATGGATATAAACTGATTATTGTTTCACCTATTTCCCTTTTGTTAGCAATCTAAACCTGAACTTGTTTCGGAGCTCTTCAAGAGAGAACAACTTGTAAGATTGTCTTTCTCTGTCTTGCTTTCTTTTGTTGCATTGTAGCGATCCACAAAAATGTTCGTATATGCATGGTGTACATTCCATGTTAATATATATTTTTCCACTCAATTATGGCAGAAGGAGAGGTCTTCCATGCTTGAAGAATCTCAACTGTCCACGATGTAAGGATATATTTAAGATTGTACACGCAATAAAGTAAATTCTTCGGATTGTAAAGTCGTTGTTTCAAAAATAAAAAAAAGAGCTGGTAGTGAAGTTTGAAACCCGCTTTGCCTGAAAATTTTCACATAGAACATTATATTTAATTCGAAACTTTAATGTTTTCAGCACTGTTGTGAATTAGTAGATAGTTGAGTCCTCAGTACGTTATTATCCAGCATTCTTTCGTATTCTGTCACTTATATTTTTATTTAACGTATTATGTCAGATTCAACTTGTTTGCATGTTAATTGTGGTGGAAATGACATCACTGTCGAAGGAAACAAAGGAGACATTGTGTATGAAGGAGACGGAGTAGTTGAAGGTGGCAGTGCAGAGTATTTTTTAAATGATGATTCTTATTGGGGATTTAGTAGCACTGGAGACTTCATGGATGACAACGATTTCCAGAATACACGCTACTCTGTATCTCTGGCATCTTCGAATATCTCTGAATTATACAAAACAGCACGCATATCTCCAATTTCAATCACTTATTTCCATTATTGCTTAGAAAATGGTGACTATACTGTAAGTCTTCACTTTTCGGAAATACAGTTTACGAATGACCAAACGTATACGAGTCTTGGAAGGCGCATTTTTGATATCTATGTTCAGGTAATTGGTCATATTGTTACAAATGTATATTTTGAAGTCACAAAGAGGTTTAACTGAAGCACTTTACTTTGTCTCAGGATAAAGTATTGCGGAAGGATTTCAATATTGAAGATGAGGCAAAGATGGCTCAAAAGCCTGTAGTAATACAGGAACACAATGTCAGTGTGACAAATAATATCGTAGAGATCCGATTCTATTTTGCTGGTAAAGGCACAACAAGGATTCCTGACAGAGGAATATATGGTCCCCTTATCTCTGCTATTTCCGTGGAATCTGGTGAGTCATTTTGATGAGTTCTTCTTTGCCGTATTGTAAAGTATGCTTGAGAAAAAGCTTGGATCACAAAATTTTCAGAGTTTAGAACATGAGAACCAATTGATTTGTTCAATTTTTCAACTTCGTTTACGGTTTCTTTTGTTCAATTTTGAAAGTGTTATGTTTATTTCAACCTTTGAAATTAACGTGTACCTGGTCATATATCTTGTCCTTTCTCCTTATATGTTATTCCCAGTTAACTAATTGATTTATTCCTTTGAGCAGATTCTGGAGATTGCTCAAATGGTGGAAAAAAAGGAACTGCTCACATTGTCACTGGAGTCGTAGTAGGAGCATTTCTCCTAGTATTCATCATATTAGGAATCCTTTGGTGGAAAGAGTACTTGCCATGCAAAAGGGGAAGGAAGAAAGGTGCTTGATCTTTCAAATGTGCCATTCTCAGATTCAGTGATTCGTATCGATAATTTTCACAAGAAAAAACTAACAATTAGACATTTTGTTTGCTCAAGCAAGGAAATATAGCGATGAATAACACTTTGCGTGCTTTTCTGCTGTGCCTCCTTGGACAGATAGAGACGGACTTGATGGGCAGACAGGGGGTTTTACTTTAAAACAACTAAAAGCCGCCACTAACGACTTCCATTATGATAACAAAATTGGAGAAGGTGGCTTTGGTCCTGTCTACAAGGTACTTTAGGAACATGTACATTGAATTGTTTCTCTGTTGCTTAAGATTTCCTCTTTTTTACATTGAGATACGTAATTCTGAACATGGGTTGGGTGCAGGGTCAATTGCCTGATGGTAGAGTGATAGCCGTTAAACAGCTTTCGTCCAAGTCAAGGCAAGGAAATCGTGAGTTCTTAAATGAGATGGGCATGATTTCTTGTTTGCAGCATCCGAATCTTGTGAAACTTCATGGATGTTGTATCGAAGGAGGACAGTTACTGTTGGTCTATGAGTACATGAAGAACAATAACCTTGCACGAGCTTTGTTTGGTGAGTATGATGCCAATTATTCAACTGTATAAGTATGGTTATATCCTTTTATTTATTTGTATTTTGATGCGCTAGAATGATTTCTAGATTTCTTCTTCTATACTCCCTGAGTACTTGAGTTTCGTTCTTTTTTCAGAAATATCTGTTTACATAATTTATTTATAGATAAAAAGAAAGTTTGAGCGAGCAATATTTTCTTTGATATAATTTTGTAGGCCAAGAAAATCATCTTAAATTGGACTGGCCAACAAGGCTTAAGATCTGCATTGGGATAGCAAGAGGACTCGCTTTTCTCCATGAGGAATCTGTACTTAAAATTGTTCACCGAGACATCAAAGCGACTAATGTGCTGCTTGATGAGGACTTGAACCCTAAAATATCCGACTTTGGATTGGCAAAGCTTGATGAAGAGGAGAAGACGCACATAAGCACCCGAGTAGCTGGGACCATGTCAGTTGCCACTTGCCATATCCTTGTTTACATTGACTTCGTGTTATACTTGCAGTGAAATCTAGCTAAATTGGTGAATATTTTTTTGAGTAACAACATATCGGGATCTTGATTTGCAGAGGATATATGGCACCAGAATATGCACTATGGGGTCACCTGACCTACAAAGCGGATGTTTACAGTTTTGGAGTAGTGGCCTTGGAAATCATCAGTGGGAAGAGCAACAACAATTATATTCCTAGTGATGATTGGGTTTGCCTTTTAGATTGGGTACTTTCACCACACCCTTTTGCTGTTTGGTCCATTTTAGAATCCATTCATCGGGTTGTTATCATTAATATTGATTCAGCGCGAAACTACGATGAACATTTGCAGGGTTGTCATGTGCAACAAACAGGAAACTTGTTGGAGCTGATCGATGAGAAGTTAGGTTCAGAGGTTGACCAAAAAGAAGCAGAGATCATGGTAAAAGTAGCTCTCCTGTGCACAAATGCCTCTGCATCACTTAGGCCTAGCATGTCCGAGGCGGTGAGCATGCTTGAAGGACAAATCCCCGTCCCAGACGTGATACCAGAACCGAGCACCTATAAGGAGGATTTGAGATTTAAGGCCATGAGAGACCTCCACCGCCAGCGGGGTGATCATAGCTCGAGTATTAACCATACACAAGATTCAACTACTGTTCACACGTTCGAATCTACCTCAACGACTGGCTTTGACTTCTCGGAAATCAACTCGGAATCAAGACCCTCTTGAGAAATAGTGGAAGTTCTATTTCTCTTGTAGCAAACATGTTGTATTGGTAGTCTTTGTAAACGCATATGCAGATTTGCTGTGTCCATATTTTCTTTCTTGTACACACACATATATATATATATGTATGTATATATGTTCTCTCTATATCTTGTCCCTTTTTATTTTTATATTTTATATTGGGGCTGAGTTTTAGAAGAATATTTGCAACTTTTAGATTCCATTTTTGTATCTGCAAAAAACAGTATATCAATTGAGATTCAATTTTTGTTCATCTTTTCTCTCAATAGAGACTTGTTTATATAATTACGTTCATAACTTTATTTACTATTTGCTTGTATAGAAAATGTAATCCTATTTGTACTCATCCTGCATTATAGAATTTCTACATGGTTATGAACATAAATGACCAGTTTCTCTTGTGGTCATGTTTTTCTGCCTTTCATCTAAATTTTTGTTAAAAATGTCACATTTTAAGAAAGAAAAAACAAATAACATTGTGAAAAGAAGAATTACAAATATAAAAAAGTAACATTAACTGACCAACACGTGGCTTTTTGGATGAAATGTAATTTACCATTCATTAATAATAGTTCAAGGAGTAAACATGTATTTATAATCTTTCTTGTACATATGTTCTCTCTCTATGTTGTCCTTTTATCTTTTTAACATTTAACAATACTTGAGGGTGAATTTTAGGCTCTACTTCCATGATGGAATTTGAAAGAAAAGATTTAAATTTGACAAGAAGGCTAAATTCGATATAGAAACTAAGAAAACATTGGATTGAATTAATGAGTTTAAAATAACTGTTTCAGCCTCTTATAAAGTTATTTAGTGCCCAACATAATTCATGATGAAGATTTTGGCTAATTCACACAAATTAAATATTGATTTCGCCATTTACGTGTCACACTTGAAATCTCTCACTTACAAATGACTTGCAAGTGAATATATAAGACTAAACCATAATGCTAGTAACTAATTAATTTATTCTAATTTGAATTCAACATATTATTGTTGAAACTTCCAAAAGTATATATATCTGCAATTCATGGACTCGTGACCGCTGATCAATTCTAGAGAAAGGGATTTGTTTGTTTGCACTACTTCACTAGCATGCCATCACTTATTGATTTCAAGGAAAAAATGAAAAAATATCCACGCACAACCTGAAGTGGATGAAGTCTAAATTTCTCGTCCCGAAACTCATTTTTCTGTGAACCAAACGCCTCCTAAGTTGCTATGCATGCATGAATCTTGAATATAGACGCAACATTGTTTTATACATTGCTTTTGATGACTTTTCAAAAGACAAGAGGTTTGTCCTTGTCATGCACAATCCACTTATTTTCTCCATGATTAGAACTTTCCAGTCAAACAAGGTTAATCTACTTGCCGACACATAAAAGTTCAAAGCATAAACCAGAGAGATGGTTAATATTGGAAGGAAAGGAAGCAAAACACCTAAATAATTTTCACCAACGAAAAGAAAAAACACCTCGATAATATTATACATATGAATGAATTATAAGCGCCATTTTTTTTTTCAAAACGTTCAGTATTCCAAAGCTTTCAAGCAATGATTAATCTGTGTTCGCTCACAAGTATGCAGATGAGGAACACTAGTTAGCTTGCCTCAGGATTGTGGAGTCTTGCTTTTTGTTGGATTAACAGGCTTCACTTTTATCCCTTTGAAGGAATTCTTATGAGGCCTTTGTGTAATGTATGTAATCAAGTAAGGCTGGGTTCGGTTCGGGAACTGAACCGAAACCCCGATACCAAAAACCGAAACCGAAATTTCGGGGAGGAAATTTTGTATACCAAAACCGAACCGAAATTTTCGGTATACCGAAATTTTGGTGTACCGAAAATTTCGGTTCGGTTTTGGTATTGGGCCTCTCCGAAATGTACGAAAGCTCAACAGATTTTGACAATTTTTTGGCCCAAATCCATTCACATATTCATACATACACACATACATTGCGCGCACACACATTGCACACAACACACACACACATATCCAAAGAGAAGAAATTATGGCTACCACATATCCAAAGAGAAGAAATTATGCAAGACAAATTTTACGAGATAGAAACTCTAATTTACAAAATGGAAGTGGCGAAAGGATTCAAAGAAGGACAAATTCAATTGGTCAGATTGCAGCAGATTATCAAACTTCTGCTAGAATTCACATAGGAAATCAAGTATTGTAACAAGAATTGGTAGGATAGGATGTTGATTTTATTTTCGTACTCCCTACAAACCTGACAATCTATACCATGAAATGTTGAACTATTCACCCCGAAAAGGAAAAAGAAAAACAAGTTTATTTGACAATTATGACGATATGGTTAGAAAGTAATGCCAATTGCCAATTGTTTTGATACAATCAGAAAACTATCGTCTAGGTACTATGAAGACCATAACATGTCTCGATTCATATGAGTGGGGTATAATATAAGGTATCACGCTAATCCCTTAGTAAAAATGCTAATTGGATAACTAACACAACAGCAACAATACAATTCTCTGCAACTGGGAATGCATGGAGGCAAATCACATTTGATACAGTCAAATCAAGAATCCCATTAAGACACCTCTACGATGAATTTATATTCCAAAAACGGATGAACAGATTGAAAACCCAAATCCCTCAAGCAAATCCAAACCCTAATTGAATTTATGTTCGATGTGCATGAATTTATATTCCAAATTCTCAAATTGAAAACCCAAATCCCTCAAGCAAACCCAAACCCAAATTATTCCCAAATTCCCAAATCCCGCAAGCAAACCCAAATCCTAATATGAAATTATAAGTATAGATTAGTATAACTTACCAATAATTGCTGCAGAGCTCCAGAAGCACGGAGAGCCGGAGAGGAGAAGAGAAGAAGAAGAATGAATTTCTGTGTTTGTGGTGTTTGAGGTCGAGAGTCTGAAGTCTATGTTTCTCAGTTTCTGTTCTCGATCGATAGCAAGCAAACCCAGGCTTCAACAATCTCAAACCAACAGTTGAGATTGAATCCAAAAATCCACTTGAACAAATCCAACGGACGACATAATTAACTCTAATATTTCGGTTCGGTTTGGTATTACCGAATACACGGTAATATGGTCTCGAACACCGTACCGAAATTTTGGTATTTTTTCGGTATCGGGGACCGAACCATTCGGATTATTTCGGTTTTGGGATTTTCGGTATTGCGTTCAGTATTTTTCGGTTCGGTTTCGGTATTTCGGTACAAAATTCCCAGCCCTATAATCAGGTGTGTCACTATTGACTTATGCCAATAAAAATATGTAAATATGATTATATTAGTTTAGATATATGTTAGATACTTGCACCACAAGCAGTATAACTTCCTCATAAAGGATTGGGGCTTATCCGATAGCCTCCAGGTTAGGTTCTTTTTAGTTGCCTTGCCCGTTAAGGACTTTTAATTGTTTCTTGATGTTCTACCAGAAACTACTAAGATGATGTTTGTTTATAAACTTGTTATGAACAAACACTCCACTTTAAATATTTGCAAGAAAAGTAAAGATTGAAATTAAATGTACGAGTAAGTAACTAACAACAATAAATAAAGAAAAACTGTAAGTAAAGACTGAGACTGATATTGAAATTGTTTTATATTGTAAAATGAACAAGATTCATACATATAAGAGTTGAATATAATTGATAAAACTTCCATCGGATTGGATATGAACTATTGAAATGGTTCTAATGTTGCTTCCTTATAAAGGGTTACAACCAAAGACAAACTGTTATAGGGTTGGTAAATCGATACTACAAAAAGAGATTTGGTAGTAGAGTTATTTCACTGGTTTTAGAGTTTCAAGAGGGATGGTCCTAGAATTCTAAATCTTGATTTCAAAGTCACAAGTTGCATAAGCAGTGTGAATGAAATAAGTACAGGTAGAGAGCTTTGGTTCCTAAAAACTGAGTGATCTGAGGGTTGAAGCTTTAAGGGGTCTCCTATGTTGGCTTTCCTTTGAACATATGTGTTTTGATTTTGGTTTGTTTGAGTGTCTTTGGGCTCTGAGCCTTTCACTTGTTTATATAGGCTCCCAAGAGCTTCTGTAATGGCTGCCGAGTTGCTTTTTGTGACTGTCTTGAATACTTTTCTGGTAAGTATGTTCTCAGTTTGGAAATTAATAAAAAATATCTAGATGATCAGCCTAAGTTTTCTTCCAACTGAGATAGTTTTATACTCTCTGAATATTTCCCTCCAAAATGCAGAGTGCATTGCATTTAATGCCTGTAGTGGAGAAAGAAACTTGAGCTTGGGGTCCTCCATACAACATTACCGAGTTGGGCTTTTTGCGTGTCTGAGGCCCAACTCAGCCCTTTTCACAAGGTCATGCCTTTAAGGCCATCTCCAATGGTGGCCAAAGGCCAACAAATTTAGGCCATAGGCCTTTGGCTTTGGTGCTCCAACAATGGGCAACATTTAGGCCCAAGGTAACCCAAAAAAAAAAGAAGCTACAAATAGGCCAAGCTTTTGGCCCGGCCAAAAGAAAATGGGGACCACCTTGCGCGTGGCAAGGGCCAGTGCAAAGCACTCGGTGGCTAGGACACGCCACACGCGCTGCATGCGCGGACAGAAAAAGTGGGAGGGGCCCAGCTGACGTCATCATGTCGGCTGGGAGAAAAAAAAGCAACGGTCAGATTTGAAATGGACGGTCCAGATTGATGGACCGTTGGCTGATCCAACGGTCAGATTTCAAATTTTTTTCTTTTTTTTATTTTTACTTGTAATCCAACGGCTGTGATCAAATGAGATCAAATCTAACGGTAAAAAAAATCATCCAACGACCCAAATTAAAATCCAACGGCTAAAATAATTAATAAAAAATATTTGTTCAGATATTTCACCAAAAAACCCTATAAATACCCATTCATTTGGTTATACATCCACACAAAATCCTATAAATACCCTATAAAATTGCATTTTTTCGTACTTTATCGGAATTTAAATATTTTTAGGTCAAAATGTTCAGAAAATTAAGCTAAGTTAATCTAAACAAATACATTTTTTTTTTAAAGTTAACAGAAAAAAAATATTAGGCTAAAACAATATTTAACAACTTTTCGGCCTAAAATTTAGGCCACACCATTGGAGAGAAAATGCAGTTTCTGGCCAAAGGCCAAAAGCCAAAGGTCAATATTTGTTATTGGCCATAGGCCACCATTGGAGTTGGTCTAAGCTACGATTCTGGCCCAATGATAATTTTTAGTGTAAACAATCTGAACCGGGACTCAAATAGGCTATGAAAAGTTTTACCCTATTCTTGACCAACATCAAACAGACTAGCTTCCATCACATTTCAAATTTAAGACCTTCCTTTAAAAAGTCGGCTCGCACACTTTTCTAGTAAGAAAAGTCGTTGATTATTATGTGTAATAAGGGTCCTTTCATTTAATGCGACTAAAATTGAATACTATTCCAGCTATATATAATATGGCATGTAATTAGTTTTGTCCCACAGGAAAAGTAAGTACATGATCCCATCCCATGCAGTACGTTAGCTTGTCACGTCTGTTCTGTGCGCCAATAAAATATTTAATAAATCATAAATCGTAAAATATTTAACTAGTTTATTAATTAATTGTGATCAATGGTATATATCACGATGAAGAAATTTTTCAGTGTCGAGAACATGACATGGTATAATAAGTGTCATAATATAAGTAGATGGATACTTGAAAAAAAATTTTCAATCACTTGTATTATGACACTTGGTGTACTAGATCATGTTCCTGACACTCCCATTAAAAAATCCCTCATCACGATGAAGGTTAAGCTAGGTTTGGACGATGTAGCTATTATTTATTTAGTGATATTTGTTGGTAAGCAAGCCTCAAGCCCTTAGATCAATAAGACAAAAACTTCGCTATAGTGTCAATTACCCATGTTTCATAAAAAAGGAACACTATCACGTTCTTACACGTATAAGTGTTGTATTCGATTTGCGCTCCCTCAATATCACTTATGAAAGAAAAGAAACGATAAAGAAAGCTGCTTTAACTTTAACAACAAGCACTAGCAGCAGATCAATCAAACCCAGCAAGAAAAGGAAAAAGAAAGACAAAACAATATAGGCAATTTGTGAGAAAGCTATATCTGTAAAAGATTCTAGCGGGAAAGAAAAAGCTCAATGTTAAGGACACAAGCTAAACAAAGTAGTTAGTACGTGGTTACTAATCCAAGGGTCCATTACTTTACTTACGCACCAAGATTCATAGGGTTCATTATTTTGAAAAGGATAAGGATACACTTGGACAATATTGTGAACAACTGGGGGAACTAGGTAGACTTGGAAGTCAATGACCTAAATTGTATTTGTACGTTCTAATCAAAGGGCCGGGGAGGAGGGACCCTTCATTAATTAACAAGATTGAGATTGATCATAGGAATAAGCTGGATGATATTTGCTATAAAGTCAGGTGGGTTGGGTTGGGTTGGGGGTCTCATTTCATATGTAATACTAGAAGAAAATGGCAAGATTTCTCATCGTGCTCACATTGATCCTTTGCTTCTGCTTATCATCAACAGTCAAAGTTGAAGCAAAAAATCAATCTGATCCTAGAGAAGGTAGCAAGTCACTCTTATTCTTCTTTTCTTTTTTTATTTCTTTATCTTTTCAAGGGCTTTTTATGTACAAGTCATTCTGTTGACAGTGTGAATTTCACATCGGGCAATTAAGGGGTTTTGCACGTGCATATAAAGAGTTGAGCTACTTTTTCATATTCTCAGTTGGTTTTCATGGTGGAATTTTAGCTTCATTCACCTTCATATAGTCTTACACTTTAGACAAAGCACTTTAAACTCGATAATGCTAGAGATACCAAATTTTTTAAACCAAATTTGTAAACCAAATGATGTAGCAGTTAACGGTTGGTCTTCTTTTTTAAAATCATTAAATCATAAAATCTTACTTTATTGCCATATCATTTTATTTACAAATTTAATCTCTCTAGCATTACCCTTTAGAAAAACACTCTAAAGTACTTTAAAGTAAGCTTACCTACTTTACAATATGAGAAGGCACCAATATAATTTTGCAACTAAGATTACATGACAAAACAGTCGGTTGATGGGGTTTAATCTTTAGTTGAGCTCTTGAAGCGTTTTTATTTTATATTTTATAGTGGCGAGTGTGTTTTTTTTCTAATTTACTATTTTGTTTATTGTTTAAGTTTGGTATTAGAAATACTGAAAATGTATCATTGAAGCTCAGTGCAATAGTTTTTTCTCTTTGATTAGAGAATTTGTAAAAGATTTTAGTCTTTCTCAAACCTGTTTGGTGTAAAAGATTACACCAGTGGAAGAACACTTTTCTATAAAAAAATTTGGGTAAATTACGGTTTGCACCTTCAGGTTTGGGTGCAATTGCAACCTCATATCTCATCTTTAAAACATTGCAATGTCATACACAAACTTACGATTTCATTGCAATATCATACATCCGTTACATTTTTTGTCAATTTGGCCGTTAAATGATGACGTGGTAAATATAGGGCCCACATTTTTCTGACATGGATGTCAAGTTTTGATTTTTTTTTTGGATAAATTACATTTTACCCTCTTAACTTTTTGTCTAATTTTAACTTCGTACAACATCTTCCAATTTTTTAAATTTCATGCAACGACTCCCTATTTCGTACCAATACGCCCGTCTCTTTTTCTGTCAGTTCCTCTGTTAACTGCCTACATGACCGTAGTGGGCCTTACAAAATTTGTGCCACATGGATCAAAAATAAATATTATTATTACAGAAAATAAATTTAAAAATAAAGTTAAATACTAAAATGGGGCCCACCCTCTCCTTCATCTCTAGCAACCTTAGAATTAAGAGACCTAGATCCCGATGGGCTTGACAGAGAATAACTCTTCCACCTACCTCTCCAACAGAAACCCCTGCCTCGATCTTTTCTTTAACGTCGTGATGAGCAACTCCGCCACCTATTACAATCCAAAATTTTTAAATTAAAAAAAAAAACAAAAGTTTTGTTTGCCGCAATCTCACATCGTGCAATGTTGAAAAGATGACAAGAAGAAGGAGAGAACCTAGAAATTTTTTCGTATTCATTAGCCCGAGAACACTAGGAAGAACCCAGAAAAATTGTGTTAATTTAATTTTAAACTTTAATGTTAACTTTTTAAATTGATTATAAGTTAAAGCTGTATTTCTTATTTTATATTTTATTTTATTTTTGTTTGGTTGTCAGTCACATGTCAATAAATGAGGCCCGCTACGGCCACTTAAGCAGTTAACAGAGGAATTGATGATGGAAAAAGAGATAGTTGTATGAAATTGAAAAAAATTGAAAAAATGGGAAGATGTTGTATGAAGTTGAAATTAGGCGAAAAGTTGATGGGAGAAAATGTAATTTATTCTTTTTTTTATCCACATGGCTCAAACTTGACATCCATGTCAGCAAAAATATGAGGCCCACATTTGCCACGTCATCATTTAACGGCCAAATTGCCAGAAAATGTACAAATGTATGACATTGCAATGAAATCGTAAATTTCTGTATGACATTGCAATGTTTTAAAGATGAGGTATGAGATTGCAATTGCACCCAAACTTGAGGGCGCAAACTGTAATTTACCCAAATTTTTTTTATAGGAATTCCCTTGGAAAAATCTTGGGTGGTCGTACCATTGAATGGTCCGGCCATTGAATGGTCACAAATTAATTTGCGATGAGTCTTAAATGAATCTTGAACCATTCAATGGTCGGACCATTCAATAGTACGTACTATACAAATTTGACCCGAATTCTCTTTGTTTCTTTTTCCTCTGAAATTAAAGTATTGGGATTCTTGAATAAAATAGAATTACTAATGGATTTTATTTGTGGGCTCAGTGGAAACACTAAAGGAAATAGCTAAACAACTTGGGAAAAAAGACTGGAACTTCAGCATAGACCCATGCAGCAATGACACAAATTGGGCTACCCCAAAATCTGCTAACTTGCCTCTGTACAACAACACTGTCATCTGCAACTGCTCCTACCCTGATGGTTTTTGCCATGTTGTCAGCATGTATGTCAACTCAGAACCTTATTTGTATATATTCTTTGTTCGTTTTTTTATCGATTTAGTTATCTTCCATAGCGTTTACTTATTAGGACAGTCCAGTATAATAATGCAGGCATAAAATTTGATTTTGTTTTGTAAGCATCATGTATGCCTGTAGTTTTTTAATCTTTTTTTCGTTGACGGATTCTAAGACTGAATTTGCAGTTGCTATAATTTCCTCTTTGACATTTTCGTGATACAGTTTTCTCAAAGGGCAAGATCTTGCTGGTGTAGTTCCACCATCTGTTGAAAAGTTACACTACCTAAAAAATGTGTAAGGAAACATTTTCAGCTGTATATTCGCTG